>CABHPQ010169285.1:0-45641 GCA_902168405.1 Peromyscus aztecus
AGACAGTACTGGAAATAACCAATGAATCTTAACAGAAGCATAAACACCATGCAACATCTCCGTGCTGGGTTGCTAGCCCTATTTAGCCCACATCTACATTAAGTCCAGACATAAATGCCATTTGTCTTGACTGTATTTCCTGATCACAGGCCAAATTTCCTAATTAATATCCCTAATTAAATCATATTTCTAATCTTATAATCCCCTAGACTCTACTCTCAATTAACCAGAACATTCTTGGAGTCTTTCTTGAGTGTTTAGTGATACTTAAGGAGATCTAATTCAAATTCCCATTTCTCATCAGATCTGCCTAGCCAATAGACTTGACTTTCTCAGAAGATTTAAACTCCATTCAACCAATTTTTTTTTTTTTTTGGTTTTTTGAGACAGGGTTTCTCTGTGTAGCTTTGAGCCTTTCCTGGAACTCACTTGGTAGCCCAGGCTGGCCTCGAACTCACAGAGATCCGCCTGCCTCTGCCTCCCGAGTGCTGGGATTAAAGGCGTGTGCCACCACCGCCTGGCCTCAAACAGTTTTCTTAAGTGGAGAATGCTCCATCTATTTTCTATTCCCCCTCTCTTGGCAAGTCCTATTATCAGTTGCTTAGAGATATTGATAACATAGCACCTCTAGTTCCTTTAAAGGCCACTACAAGTTGTAGCTACCATCCTCTGCTGTTGTTTGTTTTTTGCTCTTGTGGGGGCCTGCCACTCAGCTCCCAAATAAATCACACAGGGAGGCTTATTCTTAATTATGAAGGCTGGGCCTTAGCTTGGTTTGTTTCTTGACAGCTTTCCTTAACTTAACTTATCCCATCTATCTTTGGCCTCTGGGCTTTTCCTGTTCTCTTCTGTAAATTTTACACTTACTCCATGGCTTGCTGTGTAGCTGGGTGGCTGACCCCTGGAGTCCTCCTCCTTCTATGCCTACTTTGCTGCGCCCAGATTGTTCCCCACCTATGCTTTCTCCTGCCTTGCTATCAGCTGTTCAGTTCTTTATTAGACTGGCAGGTGTTTTGGACCGGCACAGTAATAGGGTGATATTTTATTTGTACTGAAATGTGATTTGTATGTTAATAAATAAAACTGCCCGGGGGTCAAAGCTATTAGAGCCATAGCAAAAGCTGGACGGTGGTGGTACACGCCTTTAATCCCAGCGCTTGGTAGGCAGAGCTAAGTAGATCTCTGTGTGTTCAAGGATACAGCCAGCACTGGAGACATATGCCTTTAATCTCAATACCAACCATGGAAGATATGGAGGTCTGTACAGACAGGCAGTGATGAGGTGGTCGTGTAGTTGGAGAAGGCAGAACAGAAAGTCTTTATAATGACAAACACACAGGAAGTAGCTCTCTTGGCTGAAGAGGACATCTGCTGCAGGAAGGGTAAGGCTCTTAGCTCTGATCTCTTGGTTTTCATCTTTACATTGGCTCTGTGTTTCTTATTTAATAAGATGGTTGGTTACACCTACACAGTAACACTGCTTCTCTGAGTTAAACAAATGCAGCATAAACAAAAGCAACACACCTTTAAATAATATTCTCCAACAATCCTCTCTTGTCTGAATAGGTCAAGAGTTTCCTTAACTCCCATATTGACCCTCCTGTAGTATAGTCCTCCAGGAGTCAGAGTGATCCTTCTAAATAAATATGCTTACTTATGTGTTCAAAACTTGGCAGTGGCTTCCAATCTACACTTCTCACCCCCGACCTCATCTTTTACCATCATATTTTAGTTCTCCGAGGAGGCCTCACTTGGTATTTCACCCATGCTTGTATGACTTAGTACCTTCATTGTCATTTGTCAATTTATCAGAGAGAACTTGCCCTACTACAGATTGCTATTTGCAGTTTTCCAAAACTATATTTATTCATGGATTAATGTTATATAATTAAAAACTCTCTGTTTTGTGTTTATGTATCTCATGTCACTAAAATATGGGCAACAAGAGAGAAAAAGCTTTTCTGTTGTGAACACTGCTGTGGGGGAAGTGCCTAAAATATGATAAAGAATAGTAGCTAGATGAAAGATGAAAATATGTTCAGTCTGTCCTATGTCATACTTTGAAGGACATGTGTAAGCTTTATTCTAAAACATAGACATTTAGTGATATGCATATACAGAAATCAGGAATGAAGTTAGATATAGTCAGTATAGTTAGTGTTACACAAATCCTAAATGGTCTTATAATAAAAACCCAGAGCCAGATATCAGTGTGAAAGCTGAAAGATCAGAGAAACAGAACAAGCCACAGCCACCACATCTTACCACACCAACTCCTAAGCCTGAAAGCCTCCGGCCTTATATTCCTTTCTCTGCCCAGCCATATCACTTCCTGTCTTAACCTTCCTAGTGCTGGGATTAAAGGTGTGTGATTCCAAGTGCTGGATTTAAAGGTGTGTGCCACCACTGCCTGGCTCTGTTTCTCTTTTAGACTGGATTAATCTCATGTATCCCAGTGTGGCCTTTAACTCACAGAAATCCAGACAGATCTCTGCCTCTGCCTCCCTAATGCTAGAATTAAAGGTGTACGCCAACACTGCCTGGCCTCTATGTCTAACTCTGTGACTAGCTCTATCCTCTGATCTTCAGGCAAGCTTTATTTCCTAGATTACAAATAATATATCGCTACAAGTTAGATTTTGGGTATGTTTATTTTTTCAAAGAATATTTATTTGGAAGTGAATCCTTATGTAATTGGCACTTTTATAGAAAAGAAGTGATTGTAGCATAGATTAAAAATGGCTTTCCCAGTCACGGTCTCCACTGCCATGGCAAAACATAATGAAGAAAAAAACAAAAAACTAATTTTGGAGGAAGGGTTTATTTTGTTTACATATCTGTGGTCACCATCTTTTGAGGAACTACAAGGGCAATCTCAAGACAGAAATCTGGAAGCAGGAGTCAAAGCAGTATCTATGGAGGAACACTACTTTAAAGACTTCCTCCCATGCTTCCTCATGCTGCTCTCTGATATCATTCCATGACCACTTACCCAGGGGTGGCACTGCCCATGGGGAGTCGAGCCCCCTTGCCCCCACATCAATCATTAGTCAGGAAAATGCACCACATACTTGTCTACACACTAATCTTGTAGAGACTTCTGGAGCAGTTCTTAAAATCTGGTTGACTGGTGTAAATGTAAGAGAAAAGTGTTCCAACGGGCTCCCTCACTGAAATTGTCAGGAGATTAGCTACAGTTAACACATTTTCCTAGAGTCAACATCCTGTGAATAGGCATGGTAACAGTGAGCTGATGTATCAAATGCCTATCATTAGGACCTTAGTATATGCATTGTGTTCTTCTAAGTGAAAGGCAACAGCAAAAGTTAGCCTAAAAATGTAGGTAAAGGAAGGGACATTAAACCTCAGAATATTTTACAGCACTAAAGTAATATACATGAGATTGCGTAATATGACTGTGTGAAACAAATACGTAACACCTTATATACTCTGTAATTGAAGCTGCCCTCAGTTGAGTACCGTTAGTCTGTATCAGGATAAGTAAAGGGTGCTTTGCTAGCTGGCTGTTACACCTACTTAACAAAGGGAGAGCACTGTACTCAATTCATGTGTTTGAAATTTTTTGCAACATGAAACATGAGAAGGAAGAGTGTAACGCTAACTTCTTACTTAGTATTTTGCACACGATTTCAAAGAGATATCTCCAAGGGATATTATTAAAATTTTATCTTTCATGATTATGTGGAAATGATAATTCACCTACCAAGCAGAACATTACACACACAGTTAGTTTAAAATTGAAATGCCACTGCAGATGTTAGCATTTGAGTTTTCATTCACTTATTTCCTTAAAAAAAGATAACAATTTCCAAATTATCACATTACCGTGTTGTAAAGAAAGAAAGAAAGAACACAAAAGAAAAGAACATCGCCTAAAGTAAAGAAGATGATGTTCAGGAGCCCCTGGAAAGAAAGGATCCTCTAAAACTAAATAAACTGAGGCAAAGACTAATGACATATGGGGAAACAGCTAAGTCCTATTTTGAATATACTAAAACATCTTTCTGGAAGTCCTGTTTAAGAACAGAATGTGCTATTTCAAATGCAAAATTAAATGCAGTTCCTACAGAAAGGTTCTTGCCAGTGAAGATCTCTAGGCGTAGTTAAGATAGACTAGCTTCACAATACAGATGTAAACATATGCCCGGAGCTTACCACTGATTCCTAGATTGTCATCCAAGGAACTTGAGTTATTTCTCTGCATTAGTGGGAGAAAATAAGAAAAGAAACAATACAAACAACCACCAAAAATATAAGGAGGAGAACAAGAAAGGAACAGAGGAAAAAGGAAAGAAATCCAAGTAAAAATCATGTTTGTTAGCAGCAATCAATCAGGAAAACCATATAACCATGAAAATGTGAATTTGATTCAGAGGAGAAAAGAAAAACAAAAAACAAAACATAAACCCAGAAAGTATTAAGAAGTACTGAAAGTAAAACTGGTGTTCACATTAACAGTTACATAAATCATCTGACTGTAGTCTAGTAGATATTGGGAAAAGTTCACTCAAAAACTGGACTCCACTGCTCTTTTCAATTGATTGTCAAAGGAAACACAATTTCTGAAAGACGTCTGCTGCAGGTGATTTTTTTTTTTCCAGTACATGATGATAGGAAATTTTTAAAACTGGGGTGTACCTGGGCCCTCTCAAGAGGTGTTGGATTTGGGATTTTGTTTATTATTAAAGTAAACCTTGAGCTTAAGGTAAAGGGCAAAGATAACTTTATTGGAGACTACTAAATTCAAAGAGAGACATTGAACAAAAGACCCTGAGGTTTGAAAGTGCTGAGGCGATCTAATGGGATGGCACTGAAGAAGGATGGAGAAGGCTGACCCACAGGTTGTACAATGCTCAGGGAGGTTTTCCTGTGATTATATAACCTTCTAAGGTAATCTGTGTCCTTCAAAGTCCAATGTTGGCTTTCTCACTCTTGGATGCAGAGATGGGAACACACTTCTAATGTTTCCACTTCATAGTGATGATTCCCAGTATCTTGAGAAAGACAACATTCCCTGAGTGGCAAAACTCAGAAACAGCTGGGGGAAAATTTGTATACTTCCATATGAGGTCAGCAGAAATTTTAAAACTATTTTCTCTCAATTAGTTAATAAATAAAACATTCAATGACATTAGCGTGTGTTGATGACATATCAAAATGTTTGCTACAGTTGCCACATCTGACTCTAATGTAACATATATGAGAAGTGTTAAGTGTATTTATGTTTTATAACTATACGAATATATATAATGACTGTATATTTCATAATAAAATTGTACATTAATTGTAATGCTCACTTAGATGACTATCATGTGATCATCATACTCTTTTTCTCATTTTCTATTTTCTACCATTTGGAGCGATTTAGTAAGTATGATGGAAGTTAAGAGACTCTTTGTATAAAAGGATATGTATTCACACATGAGCATTGCTTTTCTCTTACTGTAATAAAATGCCATGACCAAGGGAACTTATAGAAGGAAGCATTTATTTGGGCTTATGATTCCAGAGGGATAACAGTCCCCAGTGGGAAGCATGTTAGCAAGCAGCCGGCATGGTGGCTGTAATAGGAAACTGAGAGCTTAGGTCTTCAAACACAAGCACACAGCAGAAAG
Organism: Peromyscus aztecus; assembly: GCA_902168405.1. Taxonomy (NCBI): domain Eukaryota; kingdom Metazoa; phylum Chordata; class Mammalia; order Rodentia; family Cricetidae; genus Peromyscus; species Peromyscus aztecus. The sequence goes on from CABHPQ010169285.1 coordinate 5,637, forward strand.
GGTGAACTAGAGGTATGATGAGGTTATATAATCTCAAAGCCTATCCACAGTGACAAACCTCCTCCAGCAAAGTTGTACCCCTTAAACCTCCCAAACACCATCAACTGATGATTAAGTGTTCAAAGAGCTGAGCCTGGGTGGGGGGCATTCTCATTCAAACCACTATATTATCTCACTTGAGAAAGTGAGAAACTGGATCAGGCTGAGATTATTGATATAGACCCTCTTTGTGGTGATTCTGGGTTTAATATGGAAGTTTTCACAGTTAAAAAAGGAGTACCAAAGGTTTATATGATTGGTAGGCTGATGTAGTTCTCAAATGATATTCTACTTAGAGGGATCTTAGATATGCCTGCTGTATCTTGGCCTATTGTTGATGATAAGACACTAGGATTTGGAATGTTGGAGTAGATAACCTGTGTAAAATCTCTTCCTTCCCTGTAATAAGGCCAAGAATACATGCCTTTCACTACAGAAAAAGGTGAGTGGTGGACATGGAAAATATAGCACAGAAAACGCTGAGGCAGGCACCAGCACATTTGAACAGCTTTATCGTTGCTCTTTTTCCTTGTGTCAGATCTTAGGATTGAAGATGCTGCTGCTCAATGGATAAATTAATAGTAATGGGTTGAGTTGAGCCCCTGAGTTGCAGAGGTCAGGTGGCATCACTGAATTGTCAAAGGTAAGACAAGACTAGGTGTTGGAATGGGCAACATAGACAAAGCAATGAGTGTAAAGGTCTGACCCATAGGAACCTTTGGTACTGGCTAATGAAACATGGAGCTTCTAGGAACAAAACAGATAGAAGCCTATTAAGTGTTTGTTTCATCTATGGAAGCGGAAAAACTCTAGAACAAATACAAGAAAGGATAAATTGGATTGTCGCAATAAAGTGTCTCTGCCTGTCAATTTCTAGACTTGAGCCAGTTAGAAAACCTAGAACTCCTTGAATGAAGGGAAGGCCAGGATCACCTGAGTTAGGATTGTGTTAGCATATTGAAGAGTTTTATTGTTATTCTTTCTCCTGCCCTTTTATAGAAGGACCTATGGCATTTTACTAGAGTGACTATGCATTGAAGAAAAAGAAACAATCGGATTTGCATAGCCTATTGGATACTTGTTTTTAATTGACATAGATTCTAGGAAACTCATAAAGGTAAGCTGCTTGATAAGGGTGGAGGAAGTAAAAAAAAAACAGATGGTAGAGAAATGTAGTTATAAATATTGGCCAATATTCAGTTGCAGAAATTATTGTAATTGATATGAATTTCTGTCTTATTATGCAAAGAACATGTTTGCATGTATACAGAGATATTTGCAATTTCTTCCCTCTATTTTTTTATCATGCATTGTAATATCAATTGAGATAATGTCATTGGTTAAGTGTTGTAAATCTGTGTTATATTTAAGTTGAAAGACACAAAAGACTAAGCATTCTTCAAGGGACTTTGCTAACTATTCTAAAATAGATAATACATTTATAGTTGTGCATGGGGCAGTTATAGAATGTTAGGTGTAATTATGACCTGGTTATTGCTTTCATTTGGAAATTAAGCATTACTTAAGGAAATGTGGCTGTATGTCATGCTGACAAGGGATGGATTTATAATGCCTAATTTTGGTGTTATCTTGATGGTATCTGGAGTCAGCTGATTTGCAAGCTTCAGGACATTCCTATGAGTGATTTTCTAAATCAAGGAATTTGAAACTGGAAGACCCATCCTAAATGTGTGATGCACCTTATGGTAGTAGCTCATATGAAAGGACATGGAAGAAAGAAATTTTGCATTTTACCTGAGTGGCCTAATTCTTGCAGGTAAGTTCATCTATCCTGCTGATGTGACATCCCTTCCCTAGTATTAGAACCTACTTCTTTGGGATTTCAAAGTAGACTCAAGGCCAGAAGCTCTGTAGGATTTCTCCAGGCTTCCAGTGCCTGATTGGGAATGCTGAGACTTCCAGCCTTGTGTATTGAACAACATCTATATTCTAGGCCTCTCTAGTGTGAGTCAGCCATTATTGAACTGCTAATATATAACTCCTAAGTCACTCAAATAAATTCCTTTCTAATATATGTATTCATTTTATTTCTTCCTTTAAAGAACCCTAATACATATTTGTATGCATTTTTAGATCTGCTGATGGAATTCTATTTATTCTTTGGCAGTGTAGAAGGATTGTAAATAATGCTTTACATTCAGTGCATTTAGGTAAATCCCCTTTCATCCTACATACTCTCCTTTGCAAACAAGTTTATATAGAGAACTGGTGCCATTGAGTACAGTATAGCCAATCAGGCTATGAAATTTCACTAACTATTGATTTTGTTGTCTTCTTCAGCAATGTGTAGATTGTCCTACTTGTTAGGCATTAGGATAATTGTGCCACTTAATAATTATCCAAGAAATTATCAGATTGACAAGAGTTTAAATACTTCATTTCTTAAATTATCCTGTCTTTATAATCATCAGCATAGTATTTTTCAAAAATTAGAATATATAACAAGGATATTTTTTAATGAAATGAGACATTGCTTTAGCCTGTATAAATCAAAATTTGAACACTAACCCACTAAAAATAACACTTTGCAATATATAAATAATTGATCAAAATAATGTTCTAAACTGCCTGGATTAGCTACACTTTTTTTTATAATCTAAGACTTACTAATTATTTGTCATATTTTGAGACATGAACCAAAACGTCCACCTAAATAACGTGACAGCGATAAGACTTTGTTTCATGCTATAGTAACAGTTCTTCATGTATTAACCCTAGAGAGGACTGATGTGATGCAGAGTTTAGATTCACATACATTTATTTCATGAGTAATTTAAAAAAAAATTTTGTTTCACTTGTGAATCTGTTAAAGGTACAACATCCAAGAATTCCTATACACTGATTTCTGCTGTCCACCCCACACCACAGTGTGGAGGCAAAGTATTCTCTTTTAGGAATCCTGTGTTTTCTTTGGCTGTGGAATTCTTGGATGGGACTTGCTTCATATGACAAGTCATAGTCAGGAAATGATGCCTGAAGCGTGTTTTCTTATGCATGGTAGCAAGTTGGTTTGATTTTCAACAGTACATGAAATTCCAGAGTTTGTGCTAGTCATATTTTATTTCACTGTAACCTTTGCCAGATACCATGGCTCTTATTTTTATATTCTCTCTTGGCTCTCTATATATGAGTAGCCAATTAACATTAGATTTGTAAATAAATTATAGGAAACACTAATATAAACTAAAACATCAGTGTTTCAAAATCTGATTCTGTTTTTCAATTTACTTTTATATATGTGGTTCTGATAATACAGGAGTGAATAAAAACAGAGTATTACCTTTTAGGTAAAAACAGTAATGTTATTCAGGAAAGTAAGATCAAAGCAGCATGTTGTATTAATATAGACCTAATTAATTCTCAAAGTTTATATTCTGAAAATTAATAAAACAACTTCTAGTGACTCAGCTCTGAAACATTAGGTAAAATACTAAGTGAAAGATGTGAGGAATCAATATTCTCCTCTGGCATTTCTCCTTTGGTTGTATAATAGCATTCTTGGTATATGGGAAGAGAGCGACTGGTATTTTTGCTTTCATCTACAGGAAAATGGACATTCTATAAAGGGTGAATCTATTAATTAGAGACCCATACAACTCTCTTTCTTGCTAGTGTAATCGTTAAATTGATTTCTCCAGTCCATCATGTAATTGCTCCAACGATGCAATCCTGCTTTCCACTCTTGTTCTGTTTCATCAATATTTCCTGTAAAACATGGAATACATTGCATTAATCTAAAGTTTAATCTCTGTTTATATTACTTGAAAAATTATTCTAATTATAGATGACATTTTCTGCAAGTGTGCAGCATAGCAAGGCTTTATTTTTCATTATGTATTATCAACTTCTATAACTGTTGGAAAAGCTTTTAATAAACTTTTATACAGTATATTAAATAATGCAACTAAAATGTGTATAAAGTGAAAATATAAATTGTATTGTGTCAATTTATATTATACGTTCTTTCATTATTTTCTCAGAAGACATGCAGATATTACTTCTATTAATGAACACTTTAAGCATTCCAAAAATTTCATAATACAAAATATACCCACACACAGACACTAGGGTATTATCTTCAGATGAAGTTATTATATATGTAAATATTTACTGATATATAAAGAGAATTTTGTAATTATCATTCCATAGAGATTTTTATACTCATTAAAATACATTTTCATTCCATATGATGCTCAGTTGTTTACACTGTTGACCATGAGAAGGCAGCTTAATATTTCCTTTGTAAAACAGAAAGATAACTAGGAAGATATGGACCTTTAAGTAATTTGTGAGTCATGTGTAGTTTCATCTGATGATTATACCATTAATCATTTTTCCACATGTATATATTTATTTGTGTGAAAGAAAAAAGTAACTTTAAAAAACAGAGTGTCTAAGAAGATACACTACAAGCATTTAGAAAAGTGAAGAAGGAAGTAGAAGATTGGTATTAAATTTATAGTAAAATATTGATAAATATTAAATATTGAGGTAGCATTTTCTTCAGTATATAAGGATATATCTGTGGATATCTTCCATTTGTTGTTAGAATTCTAACATACAGAGAGAATTATAAATAATAATAAAATTTCTTCATTTTCTTGTTACAGTGACAATACTTTATGATTTACACGTTGTGATATGAAAGAGCATCAGATTATATTATGGAATGATTACCTTTTATGAAGAGGTATAAGTCTATTGAAGAGTCATCCCTAGAATTTTGTGTAAAGAGTATTTGTATATATCCCCTCTACTGATGCCCTATAGTGTTCACTAAATAGAAATATTTTTAGGAAAATAAACTTGCTTCATTTGTGACATGAAGCACGGTAAAACAGAGTGTTCATCCATTGTCTTCAGTTAGTCACTTTCAATAATATATGTCAAATAAAGAAACACTGAAAAGTGAAAAACCTACACAAATATCCAACATAAATTAAAGAAAAAACGTTATAGATATGAATAACGACCAGAGAAGTAATTAGGCCCAGCACTATGCTGAATAAGTTCATTAAGAATAAGATAAAAATCATCAATATCCACAAAATTAACAGTTCTCATGATTTTTCCCAGAAAAGATCATATTGAAATATATGAAATAAAATTATTTTATAATTATCAATCATATTAAGAGGAAAGATCAACGGCAGAATTTTAGGCATCTGTATACTATTTCTTGAATTAAAAAATACCAGTCAGAGGCAAACTTAACACTAAATATGTTCATACTATAGAAAAGTGTATTTGGAATACTTTTAAAAAACAGAAATGAAATATAGTAACGTCCAAATAAAATGAAAGTAGCAATGCTAGCGTGTTCTTGATAGGAACAGGCAAACAAAAGCAGCACTGCCCGGGGAATGAAATGACTTTGGGGATGTGTGTCGTAATGCAAAGCAGGAGAGCCCTGCATGCAGCGAAAGCTAATACATCCAGGAATCAACAACCAAGACCTGTCAGACCTCCACTTGAAATTACTAAGCAGCTGTGCTTAAGATAGAATTTAAATTCCTTAGCATGGTGCACAGGACACTTCGTCCCGGGTCCTTGGTTATCTGGCTCCCCTCTCCAGAATGCCTTCCTATTAAGATTCAGTGCAGGTGTCTTCTCTTAATAGCTTTCCACGATCCTGGATCGTGTCTCTGCCAATTCACTGTGAGTGAGCATGCATCATTCTTATGAGGGCTTCACGGATAGCTCAGTCCCTTCCTAAGGCTAGGGAACAGAGCATATATTCTATAAACAGTTATCATATTAATGGATGAAAATGAAAAGAAGGGAAATCATATTTCTATGCAGTAGCTGGTTATACTACCCAAAATAGTGCAAGAATTTGTTAAATGCAAACCATATAGGGATAGCAATCTACTTCAATCTACCAGTTATTTAGAAATTATTTATCTCTTTCCAACACTTAATATTTTGTGCATAATTGATGACATTTTTTGTTTTGAATGTATTTTACATACTTTGTATTAACCAATATCTTAAAATTGCATTTCTTTTTGAAAATTATTTTTAGTTTTTTAAGTTATTATGTAATTACACTGTTTCGTCATTCCCTTTGCTTCCTCCAAACACTCCCAAATGCCCCTCTCTGCTAGTTTTTAAATTCATAGCCCCTTTTGTTCATTAGTATTATATACATGTATTTGTATCCTGCTAGCTGCCACCCAGCTACCCACCAAATAAAGCATCCAATGTTGTTTTTAGCAAGAATGGATATTGATATTCTGAAAGAGTGTTACATCGGTCTTATTCATACCAATATATAATTTTACAACATATTAATATCTTCAAATGGATAGAAAAAATTTTAAACTAAACAAAACAGAGAAATTTTTAAATTTTTATAAAAGCCAATTATTTATGAATAAAATTGAATCTAATGAAGTTAAAACTTCTTATGCAATGACAAATAACCAATAAGTCTGTCTTTATTTTCCAGACAATAACTGCCTAATACTACCATGCCAACGTGCAGAACACTTGAATATTTGCAATAGAATTTCCATAAGTGAATTCAACTTAAGTGAGAGTTTTGACCTGAGCATTCCCTAAAAGCAGAAAAGTTCTTCATAGATAAGTTAGCAATTTCCATCTGATTTTTTTAAAATATATTAATGGAACATGAATATAATTTGCCTTTACACATATGAATAAGTTTAATTGTTTATGCATCTTGATATATAACCTATTAATTTGCTACCTAGTACTAAGACACTTAGATTAAGTGTATTCATTTTAATGTTTTCTAATTATGTGCATTGTTTGTTGGTCGTTGTGGGGGTTTTGTGCTTGTGAGTGGAGTGCAAGTAGTGAACAGAAGCTAGCTTCCAGTCTCCTGGAGCTGGAGCTCCAGGCAATTGTGAATTGCCCAACATGAGTGCTGGAAACTGCCCAGGGTCCTCTGCACGAACAGCACACTCTCTGAACTGCAGGGCCCTCTCCAGCCCTTAAACTTAATTTTCATATAATTTGGTTCTATGAGTGATTTGGCTACTTTGAAATTGCTTCAAATGACACAAACTATTTTTCTAGGTATAAAACAGGAATGTCTTGCTTTATTTGTGTGTGTTTGGGGCCTGTGGATGGGTTGGAGAATAAAAACAATTTTGCTTGTTTATTTGATGTTTCATTGTGGTGGGGAGGGAAAAACCGATGTGGACTGTCATGGGAGGCTGTACAGAAATTAACTTTTTCAATTCACTTTTTGTTATCATTTTTCTTTCCACATTTGTGTCTTATCTGAAAATAAGAGGTTCTCTTTTCTATGAAGCTGATCACTATTCTTTGTTTTAGGAAGAAAAAAAAGTGAGCCCATTTCAAGAAAGACTCAAATTCTTTTGTATAGATAAAGGAAAGGGGGGATATTTTAGGTCCCTTGGGATACAGTACAACGGTACACCTAATACAATTGAAACTTATATCTGGTATTCCTGAGGATAAAAATCAAAGCTTAGGTCACCATAACTTTTGTGAGGATTTTGTTCCTAGCTCATAAGTGACGGCCTCATTATTGTGTCCTTACACATCCAGGAATGGGGAAGCTATCTCAGGTTTTTATGTTATTTTATTATTTTATTCTCAGTTTATTTTATATTATTTAATAAGAACACTCACTAATCCCCACTCTCTCAATCTCATCTCAAAGTTATAGATGTGTTAGGTATGTTTTCTAGGCTAAATAGATATATAGAATATGACATTTAAAATGTTTTGTTAATTTCAAGTTTTTCATGACAGTGAGACACATCTGCTCCTTGCAGCATCAATTTATTTCAGAGAAGATAATTGGCACTGAAGAAACTCCTTATGGAGTTTGCTTTTATTGTGGCAAGGTTAGACACTGGGCAAAGACACTGTTCTTGCCTTTGACTATTGACAATGTACTGTGCAGACTGGAGATGCGGATACATAGGACAAAGACTGTTGAATTTTGCCAAAACAAGACAGGACGGTCTTTCAATTTCCCTGCTTCACAGAAGAGTCTGTCAAATATTCTGCAGGACATAGAGAAAAGCAACTGATAAATTTTGCACATACTAGGCAGGACAGTCCTTCAAATTTCCTGCTTCAATGAGAAGTCTGCTTGATACTCTAGGCCTGTAGACTGAAGATGAATGTCCTAAGGTTGTAGAAGGAACTTTGGGTGACTGTCCAGACAGTCAGATATCTCTGTCATTTCTAGAGTTTTGGCAGTTGTTTGCAATGCACTTTTTGTTTACTCATATAATATTATTCTTATGGAGTCTTTGATGGAATTGAAGACTAGGTAGTTGTAGTTGGAGTTTTCCTTGCTTACACAATTGAGTATTTTCTTTTAATTTGCCAGACACAAATAAACTAGACTTCATTACATTGTGACTGTAATTTTTACTTCATAATTGTTCTTATCACGTAGAGTCTTATTATGTTAAAGTTAAAACCTTTCTTTTTTTTGTTTAGACAAAAAGGGGGAGATATTGGAGAATATTGTTTTAAGGTCTGTTACTTTTTTTAAAAATGTTGCATTTCTTTAATTCAGTGAAGCTGTGTTACAGTGCCTGTCTAAAAGACCTGATTTCTAATAAAGAGCTGAATGGCCAATAGCGAAGCAGGAGAGAGAAATAGGCAGGGCTGGCAGGCAGAAAGGATAAATAGAAGGAGAAATCTGGGAAGAAAGAAGATGTAGTCAGAGAAGGAGGAAGATTCCAGGTGCCAGCCACCCAGCTACACAGCAAGCCACACAATAAGAGTAAGATTTACAGAAGTAAGAGAATGAGAAAAGCCCAGAGGCAAAAGATAGACAGGATTATTTTAAGCTAAGAAAAGCTGGCAAGAAACAAGCCAAACTAAGGCCGGGCATTCATAAGTAATAATAAGCCTCTGTGCGTCATTTGTTTGGGAGCTGAGGGGCAGGCCCCCCAAAGATTAAAAAAGAAACAACATAATGTATTTTTTCTATTAATTTTCATGTTATAGTTTTAATGAAAGAATATTTCTATTACTTTTGAGGATGAGTGGATTACTTCTGTCTCCTTTTAAAAATAAGTATGAGGTACTATATTATAATATTCTCAGAGGAAATATGAATGTGAAAATATTTGGCACAAACACTGAACATTTTATTTCTTTCAAATTCATGCAATAATGGCCAGGCATGGGCTGAAGTATAATCTAGAAGTGAAGTGCTGGAATTTATGTGTTTAAACAAGTCTTAGGAATCATTGAATTTGAGAACATTTATTGCTGTAATGTAAACGATGGCTGAAGTGGTGCTTAGAAAGCTTATTGCTTTTCTAAGTGAAGTGGAGTAAGCATTTCTTGTTTCAAGAAAGGCAGTCAGTATCAATTGTTTGATATTTTCTTTTGTTTATAGATCTACCTTTGGAAAAAATCTTCATCCCAAGTCTTATAATATAATATTTGAAATATTAAAGATAAAAACATTCACATTTTAATACCTGAAAATGTAAGGTATAGCTTGAATATATATTCTTACATTTGTAATCTTCCTGACATTAACTATTTATAAATCTCAATGACTATAACCTAAAAATTGTTTAAATAAGACAATATTAAATCAATACATTGTCCCCAGAATGATAAAATTATTTGTCTTAAACTTTAAAATATGTATGGATATATATTATTTTCTCTCTCTGTCTCTCTCTCTCTTTCTGTCTCTGTCTCTGTTTCTCTCTTTCTCGTCTGTGTGTGTGTGTGTGTGTGTGTGTGTGTGTGTGTGTGTGTGTGTGTGCTTGTGTGTGAACTGGAATGGGTACATAGCTATGGCTAATAATTTCAGTATGAGTAGAAGTATATATACATATATAACTCAGAATCTCTCATTGAAGTACGAGCTTGTCATTTTAGATAGGCTGGATGGTTAGAAAATACCCCATCCTGGATCTACTTGTCTCTGTCCCCATTGCCCAGTGTAGCATTGGGAGCTACCACATTCAGCTTTTCAGACCCCCGAGGTTTGCTTTCCCTTGTTTCATTTATTTTGTTTTATTTCAAGTTAATTATACATATTTCTTTTTTTTTTTGAGGGGTGATGGGGGTTTAAAGTTAGTACTGAGAATCCAAGCTCAGGTCTCCATGCTTATGCAGTGAGTATTTTACCCAATGAGTCATCTCCTGAGCCTCCTAAAAAATATATTCAATTTGAAGACATCTGAATGGATATATGAAATTATATTTCAAGATGCACTAAATCTAACCCAAAGAAAATTAGGATGTTCTACAAACTTTTGCTTAAGTTATAGAGATGCCTGCTACTTTCAGACACAGCCACAATTGAGCCAAACAGAAGTTTTGTGACAGGAAAGTTTTTCATGTAGAGATTTTTGCATTCTACTTTCAAAATTGCTGGTATTTCAGCCATGGCACATCAATAAGTAAATTATAATAGATTCCTTGTGTTTGAACAATACCTCTGTTGCTTTGTAAGAAGCACACCATTTACATTCACCTCCTTACTCTCTCATCATTTTTTCTTCAAAGTAGACCCCAACCCTCTTGTTTAAGCTGATCTCTTGTAGAGCTTAGAATATGTGGTTTGTGGTATGTTCAATGGGATCTGTTTGGGTTTCTTGGCAAATTAAGTGAGTTAGCTCATTGTTACTCACACCCAGAGAACACAAGGACAGCACTGTTGCTCTGCCAAGGGACACAGAGACTCATCTCTGGATATATATTATGTCACAGAACATTTAGTCAGCCTCAGAGCACAGATATATCATTAACCTCTTTCAAACAGATGAAAGACGCAATTACAAGTTTGGTAATCAATGTCTGATGATCAAAGAGCATATTAAACATCCTGACAACATCTTTGAGATGCTTATTCTTTTTAAACTAACTCAAATTCTCTGAAAAAGAAATCAGCATTATTAATTTTTTTATATCTAACACAGACTTGACAATGAGATTTGTAGAATTGGCCTGCCATGTGATGGCTAGTTAAAATTACTTACTGTTTTTATTAATAAAAGTGTCCTCTATTGTAATATAAATAAAACATATAAATTATGAATAAATACTACATGATTATTAAAGTAATATTAAATTATGATTACATACATTTTCAAGTTTGTTCATAAATATAAATTGCTTTTCATCCAAGTCTACAATTTCTTTCTCCCTCTCTATTTAGAAAACTATCACATATCACATTTTACATTTGAGCTAGGATCAAGTAAAGACTATCTCAGGATTCAATAATCCATTTTCCCCTAATTTTGCACAACCCACAATCTATTAAGTAAGCAAATGGAAAAAGCACATACCTGTTATTTCCAAGACTTTAGGAAAAAATAGTTTCCAAAATTGGCATTGCGGAGCACGGAGCTTAGAGTTTATTCTTGGCTTCTCTGTGTTCAAGGTTAGATATTTTTGTTCAGTACTTGTGAAGACAGGCCACATTGTGCTATTGCTCTGGGTTCCATTGGGATCTCTAGATATTTAAAAAGACATTATAATTTTTATGAAATCATTGTTGAGTAAAAATATTTTTCTCTGAAATTGATAATCAATTTCAAACAATAATTAAAAAATCTGTGGCCATATTTTGATGATGGCAAGAATAATTGAACTGGGCTTTAAGATTTCAAGCATGAATGAACATCATTTTTAGTTTCTTCAACCACAATATTAATGAAATCTATAGGAACTGATATTCAGTGCATGCATTTATGTGTAACATAAAAAATATTTTAATTTTTGCAAAATGTTTCTTTTTTACAACGTAATATTTTTATTGATTAGTTAGGAACTTCATACAATGCACCCAGATCAAACTCACTTCCCATTCCTCTCAGGTCTACTCCCCCACACTTATGGACCCCCCAAAATGAAAAAAAAAATACACCAAATCCAATTTGTGTTGGCAAAATAATTATTGATTCTCACTTAAACACACTCAAAAAAGACAATGTATTTTTGTCCCATTATCTTTACCTATCTCAGACTTAAGCTTTTATTCTCATATTAACAGCACTGTCTCAATCTGTATTGCCTCAAGGATATTCTTCTAATTCTTATCAATACTCCTTGAATTTGGTGCTATGCATGTCCTTATTATGCAATGATCTTACTCTCCTAGGAAAGTGACATGCCTCATTTTAAAAGCCTCTTATTTCTCCTTTGTTTTACTCTTTAAAAATTCTCTATAAGAGCCAACAAGATGTGTCAGCATGTAAAGACACCTTCTCCCAAATCTGATTACCTCAGTTTGATCCCTGGAACCAACATAGTGCAAGCAGAGAATTGATTCCTGAAAGCTCTTCTTTGACTTACACATTGATTAGGCATGGAACACACACACATACATGTACATATGCACTCATGCATTCATGAACACATGCTCACACAAAAACACTAAATAAATAAATAAGTAAATTTGTAGTAAACATTTCAATAATTCCAACTTGAGTCCAGATCAAAGTTAAAGAACATGGTATAAGCACATTTCTTAATATTTTCAATTATTCTATTAATATTATATTAATAGTAATTAATAAATATTCTATTAATATTCAGTAGGAGTTAGAACTATTCTCTTTAGAACTGATCTGTGTTTCTTTAAAAATATTAGTGAATAAGAATATCTATGGAAGTAAAGAGCCAGTGTTGAAAGCTATTCTAAAACTAGGTCTAATAACGAGAAGAATAATCACACTTGAATGGAAATCACCCAAGGAATGAGATTTTAGGTAAATTAAGGAGAGGAAATAATGAGAGGAAAATAACCTAAGCCAGAAAGATATGTAGGAAAGCCAGAGATGGTATAGAGTTAGTATAGAAGTGAACAATGAATCTGTTACTTAGTCCAAAAAAAAAAGGAGAAGAAGAAGAAGAAGAAGAAGAAGAAGAAGAAGAAGAAGAAGAAGAAGACGAAAAAGAAAAAGAAGAAAAAGAGGAAGAAAAACAGTGTCTTCAAAGATAAGAGCCAAGAAGCTAGTTTAGAGTTAGGACATTAGTGTTGTTATATTTACACATGGCAACCTTAGAAAACAGGGAGTTTTCACTTGTAGAAATTAACTGTTCTTCAAGGGATGTATGGACAGTTTTTTATGTGGTAGTTAGAATACTATGTAAGCCTATGTAGTACATGTATTTCTATAATAAAGAGAGGATTGAAGTGATAGAAGTAAGAAATTCATTTCATAAGAAATTCAATAAGAAACTTACTCTTAGTTTTTTTTTCCTTATGCAAAATTACAGAAGAAAATTTCTAGTTGAACTTTCTACAAACAGTACAAACGACTTCAGCATTCATTTAGGATCTGTAGATGGTCATTCCATAGAAACTTGTAAGCAAAGTTAGACAATACAAACTTTGAAATTGAGAGGAAGCACTGAAATGAAGAAAGTTTGGAAGAAAAGCTGGTGTTCATCCAAAGTAGTTATCTAGAGGCACATTGTGCCAATAGCTTGTGTTAAATAAGCACCATGAATGCACATTTCATCCCAGGCACAGGCATACTCAAGCATGAATTTAGGAGCTTTAGCAAGAAATAACTTCCCGATGGAATAGTTGATTTTATGTTGAAATTGGATGATTTAGAAAGGATTATTAATAACCAGAGTTATTTAAGCTAAACCAATATCATTCTAGAATTGAAACCTCCAGCTTGAGGGTATCATTTGAAGGAGGTCAAGAGGAAAATGTGGCCTGATCACAGATGGCGCACAGCTTGGGAGAATCATGGAGTCCTTTACCTTTTTCTAAAAGCTATAGAAACCAATAGGTCCAGCTGCTGGAGGCTGGCTGTTAAATGAGAAGAACCACTGGTGCGATTCTGAATGGCAATTTTGTGTTACTAAACTGTTCACTTTCCCTCTAAGTCCTCTCTAATTAACTTATAGCAATGTGTTAACTGCACACCCATTCCTGTTTTATGCAATTGGCGGCTGTGACAGAACTGACTTTTTCTTGTGTTCGAAAGCAGGACACTTATGGCACCATCAGTGTTCATTAGCAAAAGCTTGTCCTTTGAAATGACTTATGATGCCCCATGTTATAACTTGGAGGTAATAAATTTCCTCTGCTCATGTATGCAGAAATGGTTTTCAAAAACATGATTGAAGCAGCTATTCAAGCAATAGAAATTTTTATGCTGTAATTTGAAGAAATCTCCCAAGAATTGAAACTTGAAAAGAGATATAATTCTCTTCCTGTCTGTATCAATTAAAAACTTGTGAAATGCAGTGTATTTCCCAGACATACTATTCTGAAATAGGATGTAATTCGGATCTCACTTATGAAATGCTTTTCAACATCTTGAGTCTGCTACTTCTATAAAACATGTTCTGCCTTTGTCACGAAATAAAGAATTGAAAGTGAGTATAGCATAAAACATTTCAAGAAGTGATAGGCCATCCTTTATTTTTATTGCCAGTTCCTTTTCACTTTGAGATACACAAAATGTTCTAAAGCTCATTTATTATAATCTCTCTCTTATGTAGGTGTGAAAGGTTATGAGACATAGCCCATTTAACCAACCAAAGAGGTTATTTTTTAATCCTTTTGTACAGAAAGATACCCTGCCTGTTATAATTATATGGGCAGGTATTTCATAACTTCTTTATGAAATAGATTAAGAAAAAAATACGTAATAATTTAGGGTATCCTGGCAAAAAAGAGTGGACAATTAGTTTTATCTTGCAGCTTTCTTGAAAATACAGTCCTAATCTTTCGTATGTTAACAGAAAAATTACAATATATAACTTATGGTGTATGGAAATGGATCTCAGCGAAGTGCTTGTTGCACAGACACAATACTGTTCATGAAAAGACAGTTGTGGCAGCTCTTTTGTAACTTCCAGTGCTGAAAGGCAGGAGACAGGAGCCTGGAGCTCGCTGTCCAGAAAGTCTAGCTGAATCAGCTAACTTCAGGTTCAGTAAGAGATCTGTGTCAAAATAATGTGGAAAGTGACGGCAGAAGATAACTAACCCACGTGAGTGTGTGCATGCACACACACACACACACACACCACACACACGTGCACCCACAAACATATACACATACATCATACACACACAAAACCTTCAGAATACTACTTAAGATCATATTTAAAATTATGTTAAGTAGCTAATTTTTAGTGAAAATACTGGGATGTGCATTAAGATCTAGTAAAATATAATCATGGTCATTATTATGAATTGAAGAGTCACTTGAATTATTTAATTAGATATTTGGTTGACTATTTGGAAGACAGAAATACCATGAATAATGTCTTAAATATTCAAATATTTATGTCTTCATATTTCAAAGATATAAATAAGTACAGATCTATGTTAAGAACTAGAGGGTCTATTAGAGAGTTTGAATCCATTCAATCATTCATTAAATTAATTCATTAATTCTAATCATTCACTATGTCAAATATCACTTTAATCACTGGATATTGAACAGACAAAATAAGAATTTTGACATATTTATTCTATAAGAAATTGAGGCAATGAGATAAATAATAAAAGTGCATGGTGAATTAGACATGTATTAGATATGACTATAAATGGAGACTGAAAAGTAGGAAAAGAGGAATGAGTCTCAGTTTTGGAATAGTAGAAGATAATATAAAATAAATAGTGAGCTATTTATTCTAGGTTTAAACTGATATAGATATATAAATCTGTTCATATTAAGGAGGTGTCATGTAATTCTTTGATACATTTATACACTGCATACATAACCATTTCTTCAAATACTTATCATTTATATAGTTAAAATTCTTCTAGCTACTTGAAATACACAGTCCATAACATTATTGTAGTTAACTTACATTTTTGGATTCTCACATATATCTGATACTTTGTACCATAAGGTATTGTCAATATGTCCATGTGATAGTTTTGGTTCACAAGGTGACTCTAAATGGGGCTAGCCATACTGATAATTGGAGACTTGGGATTGTTTGGATCTGTGAAAAAGACCAGTCATTCATTTAGAGAGCTGAGACTTCCCCTCATGTGACAGCCTGATTCTTATGGAAGGGAGTGGGCCCCGCCACATGAGTAATGACACCATCAACAATGCATATGACAGTAAAAGGAACGTAACAGTATGGTCACCAAGCTTAAGTAAGATTCGTAGGTTGTTATTATCCCTTGTCCAGATTTGCATGATTTATGAGAATAATGCATTTCTGAAGAAAATTTGCGCTGTTGGCATGTCTGCATGGATTGTGTTGATTGTCTTACTGATGTGGGAGGACCTAGCCTGAAAGTGGGCAGCATCATTATCTAGCTGGGCCCTGGGCAGTATGAGAATAGGCAAAAGTAGTTGGATACTAAGCATGCATCTGTTTTTCTCTAGATATTTTTAACCCTGGCCATCATGGTACCAGCTGAGTCAGGCTTCTACCACTGTAACTTCCCCTTGAACGAAAAGCTAAAATGAACCCTTTACTCCCTGAGTTGCTTTTTGTCAGAATATTTTGTCACAACAACTGAAATTAAACTAACTCGTTTATACATGGAATCAATACACATTCTCATTTATAGAAGAATGGATAAAACAAATAATTAAGATATTATATGTATATATATATATGCAAAGGAATGTTATTTTACCATTAAAATAAAGAAAGATATGCTATAAATTGTCAAAAATGGAGGGAGATGGAAGATATTATATTAAGTAAAATAACTCAGACACAGGAAGATACGTGTGTTATATTCTCTCTTGCTTGGGCATTCTAAAATATTGTGATATGAACATAGAGTTACCATCACTAAGGGCTGGGATGAGTTGTAGAATGTCACTAGAGGAAGGTTAGAGAATAAGAATGTGGAAGAGCAAATGTGAGCACTAAGCCTCGCTGTTCTACAGTAAGCCAAGGTAACCATTGCTTTCATACTACAAAAGGTACTGACCTATAAGAAAGGGTTTCCAGGATTCCACATACAGTATAATGCTAAGGAGATACCTGTAACTGATTGTACACATGTATTGAACTATCACACTGCCCCTCTTATTACCTTTAAGTTTAAAAGTCGGAATGAAAGTGTCCGTTATTTAATCATTATTTTATACATTTTCAAGTTATTATATGATATTCCCCAAAACGCATAACTCAAATGATAATAAATTTAAAAATAGAAAATAGAAGCAAGGATTTACAAGCTATGGTTACTTGTTCATGAGTTAATTCCACATTAAATTTAAGATCCAAATGGAGATGGTACGTATTTGGTTAAATTTTAGTGATTTATCTTTATTTACTGACAGAACCTTTACATCCCAAATGATTCACGCTGTATTTAATATAGCTTTTTCCTAGAAGCACCAAAGATGTGATTCAATGTGTTAATTTGAACAAGGACACTGTATTTAGAAATGCAAATTTTGCAGTTTGCACAGTATCTGTTTTCCTCAGGTCATTATCCATCTCACATCCTCAGGGAGTCCTTCCCTCATAATCACACGGGAGCAGCCACCTTTATCATTTCATATGGTTTTATCCTGTGCTCCCCCTCCCTCCATCCTCTACTGTCTCTCCGCTTTCACCCCCGCACCGTCTCTCCCTTTGTGGGGGGCCGTTCTCGGGTTCCTCGTGGCTTTACCCAGCAGATCCACATAGAGGATGATTAGGACCACAGGCCTGAGTGCAGGTGTCTGAGATGGTCTGCACTTGGCTGTGCTGGGGGAGGAGGTCTTTTGCTCCACCCCTTTGGCGTCTCTATAAAAACCCTGGGGCAGAGACAGTCGGGCCTGTTGGAAAAGGTTCCAGGCCCTCTCGAGGCTATCCTTTATTTTCTATCTGTTTATCTCCGCGATATTCTCCGCAATAAATCCTTCTATCTAATATTTCCTGCTGCTCACACTCAAGAAAACTCTGGGAAGCTGTGGGGGTGGTGGGTAAACGCCCCACATCCCTTTAAGTCTTTTTTCTCCCTCCCTGTCTTCCTGTTTCTCTTTTTTCTTTCTCCTCAAGGCCTAAGACCCATGCAAGCTATCATTTGATTTTCTTATTTCCAGAATGAAGCTATGCCTGAGTCATATGAAGGGAGGTTACTTATGAATAAAAAGCTTCACAACAGTTATTTTTTTAATTAACCTCTTTTAACAGTTGAAGAGTGAATGGTCTCACATGAAAACTACAAGCAGAAATGTAAATTCCCAAGATGATAATTTCTCTACCTTTAGAAAGGTTCCAGTTCAAATAACCAAGAATTCTGTTTCAAAAAAACCCCTGAGGCTTCAGATAGTATTAAGATATGCCTCATGTCCTCATTATTTTCCCATGATAATTTCAGACTTAAATAAAAATAATAACAGAATATAAAGTATGTGTAAACTCTCACCTTTACAAAGTGATATACTGAATTTAGTGCCATCAAGGAATAATTAGAGTCTAATTGAGCAAAGTGAGCATGAGAAAATAAGGCATTCATTTCTCAACTAGCAGAGTTGCCAGCTAATGAAAATTTTCACACATTGTTTCTGTTATTTTGACATATTTATATAATGAACAGGCAAAACAATTTTCACATAGTAAACAAACTCATGTTCTGTCTTTACACACATGGGAAAAATAAACACATGGCATAATCTGTTTCAGGAGGAGAGACCCCAGTCTTGTTAGTTTTCTAGAGCTGGACCTGAGTAAAAAAACAACTAAAGGAGGAAAGACTTATTTGATTTCATGGTTTTGGAGGGTTCACCTTATGACCAACAACTGGCTCCATTGCTTTGAGACTGTGCAGTGGTAGAACACCACTGTGTTGGAACCAGGCAGAGTACAAGATGCTGGGTATCTTGAATCAAAAAAGAGTATGGACCAATCACAATGTATAATCATCCAGAGTACATCAACTGGACTGTTTCTCAAGTGCATCTCCTTACTATTTCTTCGTTTCATTCACTTTCCACAAATGCAGTTACTTGTCAAGTTATGAATGGATTAATTGACAGATGAAGTCAGAATCCTCCTGATCTAATCCCAACCTGAAAGCCCATCAGTAGACAAAACTGTAAATTTATGGAAACATTTCTGGTCTAAACAGAAAAGGATAAACCACAGAAAAGAAGAAGTAAAAATAGGATTTCCTCCAAGACCATCTACTGTGCTTCAATTTGCATAAACAAAACTCCTTAGGTTTAATTTGGTCATCAAGTGCACTTTAAATTCTTCTAGAAGAATTTTTTCTTACTGTGATATATTTATAAATTTGACAAAGTTTTATTATTGATTTCATATCATTAATAGTTCTAAAATCTTTCCAATACTTAAAATCTGTAAAAAATGGCTTTTCTCAATTTAATGAATTATTACATTTATTCTAAATAATGCTAAACTAAAAAATGTTTAACACTACTAAATATTTTAGCACACTTATAAAATTAACCCATGAATGAATCATTTATAAAACAGCCCATTTTTACAACTTAATATTAAAGCATCTAGAATGATTCAAATATTTTTTAAATTTTTATACATACACATGTATACCAAGAATTAGCTTGTTCATACTTCACAGCAACATGCTGTAAACCAAATGTCACAATTCTGAAGCCTGAAAAGACCTAGATGAAGGCAGTGGCAGATACACTGCCCTTCAAGGGCCCACAACCTGGTTCATATTCATTTTCCTGCTCTTTCTCCCATGGTAGATAAGGAGGGGCACTGGTTTTTCTCAGGAATTCCATTCTTGAGAATTTGGCCTACACCGCCTAGCACTATTCCATGGGCAGTTGGAATCCGACACATGAGTTTAAGAGGTGGAAAAAAAAAACCTTCAGTGTATAGTAAGTAAAAAACACAACTACACACTATCTTAAACATTTATGGATGTGCCTATTCTGAATTTGAGTACTAGACACATAAAATATAAAATATTGTATGAACTTTAATTAATAATTTCATAACAGATTAATGAAGGACAATCTTACAATGGCCTTTAAAATAAACAAGAATTATGTTTTGAGTTTCAGAGCAAATCACATCTTACTTATTTGTGTATTCTCAGTGCCCATCACATGCCTAGGCACACAATATCCATCTACCAAAGGCTTTTTGCCATGAGAACTGAGTAAATCAGTTGCAAAACTTTGGCTATATTTTTAGTAGATTCAGCATCATTCATAAAACATAAAATAATTTTAGAAAATGTAAAGAAAACACCTCTTTATTGTTGGTATTTGAGGAATGTGTTATAAATGTTACTATTCTAAAATTAATTAAAAATAATATGGAGTCTTCAAATAATATATTGATATCTGCATTATTTATGTGATACAATACATTGTGTCCTATGTCATATGTGTGTTGTGATCCACTCTTTTAAATGAATCTTAATGGCATTTATTTGCTTATTTATTCATTTATGTATTGGTGTGTGTCATGCCACAGTGTGTGGATATCAAAGGGTAGCTTATTGGAGTCATGTATTTCCTTCCACTGCTTTGGTCCAGGGATTAAACTCATTCTGGTAAATTTGTCTTCAGGTGCCTTTCTTGTCTAAGCCACGTCTCAAGTTCTTAACCTTGTTTTTAAATGGAAACTTTAATTCAGTTTTCCAATGTCCAATTACATCCACCACCTTGGCTCACTATATTTTAGAGCAGGATTAATGACTGGAAATATTTCCTTCTTGGTGTAAGAACGGCAAGATGATTAGTAATAAAACAATAACTAGATTGCATAATAATGTACTGGTTCATGGGAATTTTGGCAAGTGAAAAACTGGCAGAATAAACTATAATTCATAGAAATATGTACATCAAGTTCTGTTATTGGCAACATAGATTATAATTAATAGAATTATCACTCAACACTGAGCTCATTTTAATTATTTTTGCCTTCATTAATACTGGTATGTCTATTACAAATTTTGGGAATGAGAGAGGTAATTATTGTAAAACAATTACCTAAATTCATTACTATGTTAGTTTCTTTCTTAGTTAAACATTACATGTTGTTTTTCTAGTCAACAACCTCATTTCTCAAAAGAAAATAATTGTAACATAAAACCTTACCAACTTGTAATTCTGAAATCACTAACGGTTACCTTTGGTGTCGAAAACTGTTATGAGTAGAGCTCACCTTTATATTGTTTATAAATTTTTGTTTTTGGGTCCTGTAAGATGGTCCAGTAGTTAAGGGTACTCACTGTTAAGCCCCAACCCTGAGTTCCACCTTCAGAATTCATATGGTAGGAGGAGAGGTCCTGCTCCCCAGCTTATCCTCTGACCTACTTATGTATGGTGTGAAACAGATATGCATGCGTACACACACATTAATAAAACAGTACATACACTTAATGAGACTATTTTAAATTACTGTTTTATTATTTCTAAAAACGTTTTTAATTTCAAAGATGAGTTAGAGAGTACTGGCTTTTAAAAACAAGAGAAAGAAATGGAGGGGAAACAAGTGGGGAGGAAAGAAAAGGAAGATCCAGAAAAGTTCAAATTATATATCTATAATTATATATATATATATATAGAGAGAGATGATAGATAGATAGATAGATAGATAGATAGATAGATATAAAACCATTGTAATACAGCTAAATAATCTGATCAAAACACAAGTTTCATCAATGTGCCAAACTTTCTAAAAAGGGAAATGAGAAAAACTCTTTCCAATGAGTTTAGTAAAAGAGAACAGAGTTCATTAAATTAAATGTGTCCTAGAAAGAATGTATCTTTAGCTGTATATTGCCTTCAAGTTTGAAGGTAATTAATAGCTATAGTTACTGAAGACATGCAAAATATAAAATGTTTTATTACTGACCATAAGCAAACAATTAAGTATTCACCCTTCAAGAGTACGTTGATCAACTTTGCTATGAAGCACTTTACATAATTATAGTCGTGTTTTGTTTTTTGTTTTTTTTTTTTTCCTAGAACCTACCAGTAAAACCGTCCCTGAATTGTTAGTTGGTGTTGTTTAAATCATCTTAGTTAAGAAAAGCTATTCCTTTCAAAAAGTAAAACGCATTTCCTTTTTTAGTTCAAGCTAAAATCTACCCAAAACTCTGACCTTCCCCAAGTACTATTTTCATTGTTAATATGTAACTGGAAAACATATGCCCACTTTAAAGTACACTTTTCTATATTTTGTGAGAATATATTTACCTTAATTAACATTGAAAGACATTTGTTATACAATTCACTGTTCGAAATGTTCAGCTAAAGGAACTGAGTTCTGTTCTAAAGCATTCTGAAAACAAGTTGATTTCTATGGCTTCTTGGTACTCATGTACCAAGAGTACATGGGATACATAGGATGTATTCAACATTGTGAGTTGTTCATACACTGTAAGGACAAAGGGTTGGCTGCCAGACCCAGATCTCTGAGATCTTTCCTGTACTGTTGCTATGATGGTTACACACAGCCCTTGGTCTGGAAATTATCGTTTTTGATCTTTCTTCCACAGTGTTTTGACAGAAGGGTTTGTTTTATTAGCTAGGGAGTTAAAAAAGGAGTGTCAGGCAGTTTAACGCCCCCCCCAACTCTCCAGATAAATGAATTGGGTTGAATACTACATCAATTGGAAGATAAGCAAAATCCTTCTTTCCTTTCTTCTCTCCTTCCATCTTTGCGTCCCTCCCCCTTTCCTTCTCTTTCCCTTCCCTTCTTTTCCCTCCCCTCCCCTCCTCTCCCCTTCCCTTCCTTTCCCTTCCAATTTCTCTCCAACATTCATGTTCTCCTTCACTATTCCCTTCCCTTTTCATTAACTTGGCAAGTGCATCCAGATTTATTAGCTACTTTGGTGTCCACCAAAGTTTTTCAGTGACAGCAAAGCAAATGTCACCATTTGGATGCAATCATACGCCTCCAAAGGTGCTCCAGGCCAGTGATCTGCAACGTTCTAATGCCCTTTCACTTAATAGAGCAGAGCACTAATTAAATAAAAGGGGCAGCTTTGCATGAAATTTAGATAAGAAAATAAGGGCCAGCTTGAAACTGGCTCCTCTTCAGTGTCTGCTGAGTTCTTTCAGCTCTGCTCCCCATGTCTATTTGTTCTAGTCTGTGCCATAAAAGTGACTGCGGTGTCAGGAACAAGCTGAGGAAATGCCAAGAAAACGTCCTGGTAACTTTGATCTAGAGTTGGGAGATCTCCATTCTAAAGGGATGCTGGAACAGTCAGAAGTGTTTTGGGAAACTGAATGTTCCCAAGAGAGACCCAAACCAAATTATGCTTTAAATGGTAATTTGGGCAACTTGTATCATTTATTTTGAAACAAAAAAAATTTGTTGTTTTTGTTTTCTTTTCTTCTCCTTCCTTTCTTCCTTCATCCCCTCCCTCCCTCTATTCTTCCTTCCTTCCTTCTTTTCTTCCTTTCTTTCTTTACCTTGAGTGTGTGTGTGTGTATATGTGTGTGTATGTGTTTGTGTGTTGCCTATGTGTATGGTGTGTGTATTTTAATTAGCGAGAGGTCATTATATTTGTCTCAACTTTTCTAGCTGTAAATGGGGCAAAAGCAGCTATTATGTTTTGTTTGCTCCTGTGTCCTAGAACAGTTAATGCTTAATAGAAGTCTGTTTCACACAAATTTTATTGACCAGAGTACTTGTGTAAGCAAATAAGCCATGAAATTTATTGTTTTGAACAGAACCTCAAAGTCATCGGATTATACTAAATAACATCAAGAACCAGCAAGGAGATATAAGTGTTTGCAACTAAACCTAAAAACCTGAGTTCCGTCACAAAAACATATGGTGAGAAGAGAGAATCTACTTTTGCAAGTTGTCCTCTGACCTCCATATGCTCACAATGGCATGTGCATTAAAGTGTGCATGCATGCACACACATGGAATAAATGCAGATAATAATAAAAACACTATAAATTATTTATACATTATAGAAACCTAACATTTACACTCCATTTATGAGAAGGAAAATACTAATTATTTTTCTGTCAAAAAACTGACATTTCTGCTGAATAAGATGTACTTTGAGGATATATGAGATCTACATCAAAAGTGTTTAAGTATATAAGAATTGTGTATTTCAACATCTAGATTTGAATTTTTAATATCTTAGAAATTTGTCCATGGATTTTCATAAAATAATTTATTTTTCATTTTTGAGATTGTAATGTAATGACAAAAATCTCTCCCTTTCTTCTTGCCTCCCTTCAAGCCCTCCAAAATATCCCTCTCTCTTCTCCTTCAAGTTCATTGGCTGGACTATTTTTTCACTAATTGTAATTGCACGAGTGTATGTGGTGTGTGTGTGTGTGTGTGTGTGTGTGTGTGTGTGTGTGTGCTTGTGTTATATTCTGTCCTTAAAATCTTATTCGCATGTGTGCTTTCAAGGCTGACCTTTTGGCACTGGACAAACAGCTGGCATACTCATCTCTGGGGAAGATCACCTCTCCCACTCCCAGATTTCCTCAGGTCCTATAGTTCTTTGTGTATGTTTGAGGCTCAAAGACTTTTTCTTATCCACTTTGGCGTGTCCATTAATTTCATCCTTGTTCAGCTTACATTTGGGCAGTCATGTTTGTGAGACTTTATGGATGTAGCTTCTTACATTACTAGGAGACACAATCTACAGCAAAATTCCTAAATCTCTGCCCCTTCTTCTGCAATGTCGCCTGAACCTTTGGTGTCAGAGTATTTTGTAGATGTATCCATGGGGAATGGGCTTCACAACTCTGAGTTTTGATTGGTTGTGGTTTTATGTAGAAGTCTTCATTTGTTGCAAAGAGAAGTTTCCTCGATAAGGGTGAAGACTACATTTGTAGGTGGGTACAAGGACAAATGTTTATAGATTGTTGTTAGGAATTATGCTGGTGTAGTAAATTAGTGACTATAGACTCTCCTCTAATAACCATGAATTGCACTGAGAAGTTATCTAGTTTTCCAGCACCAGGCATAATTTCCCTCTTGTTGAGAGTGTCCTAAGTTCAATGAGAGAGCTACTGGTAATCACCAGTTTATGCATGCACTCTTAGTGTCACCATGGCATCCTGGTATTGATGTGGTTCAGAGGCACCAATGCTAGTTTGAGAGAATTTACAGTATGCATTCTACCATGTAATTTTTTAATTATTTTTTAATTATTTTTTGTTCTACTGATAGTTAACATATTGATTAAGTAATGCTAATTAGTTTACCAAAAATTAATTAGTTTTTTATCATATCCTTATGGAACTTTGACATCCCATTTTAGATTTAGATTAGCATATATTCTAAACATTTCAAAAATCAAAAGGCTTGGTGGTTAGATTATTTAACTCTTTCTGACTTAACTTTTTATTTTCTCTTTTTGTGAGATGAATACTATTTTTGCTCAAAAGTAAGTGTTAAACCTTTTCAACACATTAGACGTATCCTTGAATTAAAATGGCTATATATACTACCCAATGTTTTATTATCTTTGCAATATCATCATAAATGTTTCTAGCTTTAGTTAGCTCACTGTCCATAATGAGATGTATATCAGTTGACAGAATGGCTCTAACCATTGCCAAATGCCTTCATTGTGTGTTTATACACGTATAGAACTTTATGCATTGAAGGTTTGTAGTTTTTTAGTGGTTTTTTTTTTTGTATTTTTCCTAACAGCAAGTGATATATATATATTAAGTTCAAATTAAGTTGAAATTAAGTTCAAACTCCTTCACTATCTCTCTTCCTTGGGCCCTGAAAAATATGTCCAATTTGTCATTGATGACATAATTGTTATACATCTACATCCCCAACCCCTATACAAGCAGCACAACCACCTATCTTACATTTAGAAAAAGCTTACTCAGTTGTAGGCAATAATCACATGCCTAATAAGAAGAGAACACTGAAAAGATTTCATCTCTGCTACTGACTTTGGCTACAGCTTTCTGACTGCTCAACTGAAACATGGGAAGATGAACACACTGGACTTGCTTCCTCACAGATGCTAAATACAGCTCAGACAGCCCCTCCCAGGGTCTTTAGAGACTGTGTTCAATTGATTTCTGAGTAACTTGCTAATTCAAGTTACCCAATAAAGTCTACCTCACATGTTTATTGTGAAATAAAATTACCACAGTACTTTTTTTCTTTAGTTCAAGACAAATATATCATAGAAATAACTACAAGTATAATTCTTTTGTAAAAGTATTATTTGATAACTTACTGATTTAAAGACAGTGTATCTTAAAAACCAGTCATGAATCTTATGCAAAATTATATGGGGAAATGGCAAAGGAAAAAAACATATTTGCAATTAAATTTTTTATTGTTTTATGATTAAGGCTTTATAAATATTGTTGCAACCAGGCAATCTCCAACATATTCTAAACAGAATGATGAGACATGAATAAAACATGAGTCATAAAATATAAATAAAGAGTATTTTTTTCATTGGAAATCTTAAATTACCTTTTATTCTAAGGGGTGGAAGAGTTTATGATATTGGAGACAGAGCTTTAGAAAATGAATTTCTCCTAACAACATATGCATCCATTGTTTAAGTTTCATTCTAATTAAATAAGAGCTAGTATTTTCCTTCTTAAAGAATTATGTATTTTATGTGTATGAATATTTTGCTTGCATGTTATGTATGTGTGACATGCTCATGAAAGCCAGAAGAAGGTATTGGCTCCTATGAAACTGGAGTTGGAGATGATTGTGAGTCATTGTGTCAGTGCTAGGAACTGACCTTGAGTCCTCTGCAAGAGCAGCCAGTACTCCAAACAACCTAGCCATTTCCCAAAGCCCTGGTGTGTTACTTTATGATACCATAGCTTAGATGCAATTTTTAACTGAGTTGAAGCAGTATTTATTTCAAGTTATATTTATTGCACATATTTTTAAATTTAACTAAATTATCTACTAATGAATAGTTTTATTTATAAAATAAGAGATATTAATGATTTTAGAGCAGTTACAAAGAAGAAATGTATTTGTATTTTATTTGCCAAATATTTAGAGCTGTATATGAACTTCCGAATATTTAATAAATGTGCATTATAATAATGAACATAAAGAAGTGGGAGACCACGACAGTTTAAATGACCATGACTATTATCCATAACATTTACATACATGGTAACAATTGCTTGCAGACATTCATACATATACCCATATCTGCATGCATCCTTAGTGATACCAAGATACATTTTCAGAATAAACATGTGAGGTAGACTTTATAGGAAAACAGACAAGAGTTTAATATACTTGGCAAATGTGGTAATCATGGCTTTTAAAATGAAGTGTTTCTTTGTCTAATTTCATGCTATTCCTGCTATTTCTGATGAAGTATAATACAATATCAATAAAAATGGAAATGGAAATGGGAGCAAGAAATGCATACATATATATGTGCTTAGATCTTCTATACCTAGTGTGAATGATTTCAATACCACTGGGATTAAAAGTTATCAAAATACAAGTATTGCTATGTTAAAAGTTTATTGAGTTATATACATCATTTCGGTTACATTTTATGAAGCTCATTTCTCCACATATGCCTCTACTATTAAATCCTCTCATTTTTTTCTGTGCCTTATACAGGAATCCACATGGTAGATTTTAATTAAAATATTAAATATAAATAAATGCTCCTTTTTACTGCTTCCATTGTTTCATACCATGTTGTTAATCACTTTGGGTTGTGCAATTAGAAAACCATTTTGATTATATTTCTACTTCTTATGAAGATGACCATTATTCTAAAGCTATTTCTGTACTTCTGTACAAACAAACAAACAAAACCAAAAAGAAACAACAGTCTAATTCAGTAAGTAAACAAACTAGGGATCTACTACTTTTGTTACAACAACACCTAACTCTCATACTTTGCCAGGGTCTGACTGAAAAGACTATGCCCAAATAAGGTAAGTTCCCCTGACATTTTGTCCAAAACTGATCAAGTGAGTTCTGCATTTTGCTCCCTTTTTGAACCTATGAAAACCCACTGTGCACTCTGCTAGCTGAGTTCTTTGAATCTCTTCTTGTGTTGTTTTGCCAAATTGCTGAACTGTTTTCCTTGCAAACCAACCCTGTACGTGTGATTTTGCTACTGAATAATCTCAATGCAGAAGAACATATGAATGAGAAAGAAGTGGCCACTAACAGCTACACAGCAATTTCTGACTGACTTAGTTCCAGAATTTTGTATTTATTCACTTACTGTTGTGACAGATACTGAGGAGTAAACCCATTGCAGGTATTTAA
The DNA here is from genome assembly GCA_902168405.1 of Peromyscus aztecus. Taxonomy (NCBI): domain Eukaryota; kingdom Metazoa; phylum Chordata; class Mammalia; order Rodentia; family Cricetidae; genus Peromyscus; species Peromyscus aztecus. Next base: position 33,813 of record CABHPQ010169285.1, read on the forward strand.
AACTGTGTATGATTAACTGGAGATTTCAAGAAACATAAATGTTATTCAAAATCACTGTTACATATTCTGTTCCAGTGTGTTCCATAAATAAGACCTTGGTGTTTAAATGTTGTAATGAACAGTCATTATTTCTTTTCTTATATAACCACTCTCTTGAAAAGCTTATCATGTTTGGCTTTAATTATCCTTTAGTGGGAATTCACAGGACTCCACAGTATTTCATGTGAAACACTTTGATAGGCTCTCGTCATGAACTTATAGCTATTACATTCAGCTGTTTTCTTCCACACTATTGATATACTCTTACTATTCTGATGGTTACAAAACATATGCTATGACCTTCAATGTTATCTATGCATACACCCCCTTCTTCATGTCATATTGCCACCTGGGTGTGAGGGACTGTGGGACACACTGTTCAGAATCATAGGCTTTGCCACAAGACTGTTGTTGAAGTTGAACTTACATGACTGATTCCCCTTCTCAGCACCTACATATTTTAATTTTCACTTAGTGATATAAGGGGCTAAGATGACAGGAATATGATGAACAAAGGCACAAAACGTCCCAAACAATGTCATATAGAAATTTATTAGTCAGTGAAAATAATTTGAACTTTATTATACACAAAATGAAATGTCACCGGAAAATTATTACATAGGAAGTGATAAGATTTGGTTTACATTTGAAAATATCACTCCTATAGCCATGAGAAGGCTAACCTACTGAGTGGCAAGAAAGAGAAAAGAGGGGGTGACTGACTACTGCAGTATATCAGACAAAATTCTAGGCTGCCTTAAAGCAGGCATGTGACTGTGAACAGAGTGAGGTCTAGATTATTTTGTTAAGCATTTTGGAGGCAGACCTGATAACATTTGCTGATATATTATAGGAAAAGATTAAAGCACAGCAAATATTTGGTTTTAAGCTACTAGTAAATGAGACATTTACAAAGCAATGAATAAATTTATGAGTTTACATATGATGTTTTATGACATGGCTATAAAGAAGATTATTTAAGAGAGAACACGATAAATGAGGCTGGGAAAGATCTGAAAAGGAAGCTCTGAGAAGAGTGAGGAAATCAGAATCTGCCCAATTCTTTATTATATTTCAACAACCACTCTTTGACTACTTATTATAGACACAAGAATTTTATAAGAACTATTAGAGCTATGGACATGATAAATGTTTTGCTTACCTAATGTGAAAGAAAATGATTATGGAGAAGATCAACTAATAACTAACAAGTGAAAGCAAAGAAACAGGAAATATTTTTTTAAATATTTAAATGATAATGGAGAAGATCAACTAATAACTAACAAGAGAAAGCAAAGAAACAGGAAATATGTTTTAAAGATTTATCTACGTATGTGTGTGTGTGTCTGTATGTTAGGGCATGCACACATGTGAAGAGGTGTTTTAGAGGCTAGAGTAGGGCACTGGATTACCTGCAGCTGGCATTAGGCAGTTGGGAACCACACAATGTGTGTGCTAGTAACTGAACTCTAGTCATCTTCAAGAGCAGCAAATTTCTCAACCTCTAAGCCACCTATGTCTCCAGGACCTGGGAATGTAAAGATTAACTATGTAGAAAGTTAGAGTAAAGTTTTTAAACTTATTGCATTTCTTTCATGCTATATTAAGAAACCCTAATGCTGTGTTATTAAACAATTCAGCATATATCTCCTAAAATTAGAGCATTATTCCTACTTAGACAGATCTGCAACATTGCCACATCTAATCAACTCTATAGTTACCTCTAAAATTTGTGTAACAACCAGGCAGTACTATATGTTACCCAGTGAATACCACAACTATAAGCATACGGTTTTGGACAGGACTTAGATGAATTGTATTTTGAAAAGTCAGCTGGGCAGAATTTATTGAAAACTTTGCTGTGGAAATAGATAAATTGGATCATCGATGCTCATTCTATTATTTTTTGCTGTGGTTTTGTTTTTATTTGTTTTAATTCATGTGTGTGTATGTGTGTGTGTGTGTGTGTGTGTGTGTGTGTGTGTGTGTGTGTGTGTTTGTGTAGCTCAGAAGAAAACTTGCGATAGTTAGTTATATTATGTCACCCCGTGTATCCCAGATATTGGACTTAGGTCATCCGGCTCGGTATCTGGAGCCTCTACACAATGAGCCTTCTCGCTGGCCCTTGCTTTGCTTATGCATAAGCAAGGGAAAGAATGAAGTTGCTTCTGAGAATAGGAACTCGGTAAAGAGGTTATTAAAAGTATGTGTTAGATATATAAAGTTTGACATGTTTATTAAAAACGTCTAAGGGAATTTGTGCATTACTCCTAGGGTTTCAGAAAGAAATTCAAGCTGTGGCTGTAACTGTGGATATCATCAGTGCTTACATTAAGAATAGTGAAATGGAATTATATTTCCTAGGAGATAAACATGGAAATAAATAATAAATAATAAATAATAATAATAAAGGAAAAAATAAATAATAAGGAAAATGTCTATGGAATAAACTTGGTGTTTATTTAAAAAGGTTAGTTACAGTGAATTTTTCCTGTTACACTGGGAATCTTTCCTAGAGGGAATACATGAAGGTTTTTGAAAGTTTAGAAAATTTTGATTAGTTCAAAATTTAGTATAGATTATTAAGGCAACATGCATATATTTTCAAGATTTTTTATTTTTCTTTATCACATTTCTTGTGGCACATAGGTGATATGAAGTCTGTGCATTCATGTACCCATGTGCAGATGGACAGATATTTCTCATCATAGGAGTTGCCAAAATCTAAAACACAGCTAGCCAAATTGGCAACCATGACCTAATCAATGAATCTACAAGCTGTGTACAGTCTTTACACTGTCAATATTTTAAATTTCTTTTTGAGGAACTTATTTTCATTGCCTTCAAGAATGCATGCCTTATTATTATCATTATTACTATGATGATGATGATGATGTCACTTTACTTCCTATTCAGTTGTTCAGTGCTCCAGATTTTCCTAAGTCAGTAAAATATATTGACTTGCTGAATCAGATTCTAAATAACACTTACTGATCCCCCTTTCCTCTCACTGTCTCCACGGTTACCTAAGGAACACATAAGGCCCACGGACTGCATTCACTGAGGCTCTCCAGACATGTTTGCTTTGCCATTGCGCTCTCAGTCTACCCTTCACTGTAGACCATTATTATTGTTGTCCTGGGTCAGGCAACACATCTCCTAGTCACTGCCCCTCTCACCTTACTGGTTGTCTCTTCCAGGGCATTCCCTCTTTGGCAGACAAAATGATTTGTATCTGTTCTACAACTGAAATTTGTCAGCATTTCTTCTTGACAGTAACTAATAAAAAATTGCTTCTAAATGGCATCCTTGATATGAAATCCTAAACTAGCAAAACATATAAATCCATGATCTGCTTTCTCTATAATTCTCCAGGTTAGTTTTTCCACTTTCCTGTTTTACAGTGTTTTCTTCCTCTATCTTTCAGATCACCTCATGACTTTACATGTACAGTTTCCTCTTCAGAGGTATTTTCCTTTGTTCTCCTTGATAAAGGTTCCTGCAGCTTCCAGGACTAGGTTGAAGTTGCTCAGTGTTTTCCACACATTTCTGTAGTTATCCACTGAACAATCCTCAGGCTACTGGCAAATGCTTATTCACTACTATATTTATGCACACAGCCTGCCATGCAGCCAAGTACATGACTTATAACTAATACTATGTAAATATTTGCTAAATTAATTAAATTATAAAGTACTATGCGCATGTGACAAAAAATTTAATACAAAGCTACTTTATGAAAGTATTTGTATTCATGTTGGATAAAACAAAAGACATTAGAACCAGATGCCCAAATAATGATATAATTGCATCTTTATTATAATAATTATGCAGTTCATTTTAATATTTTTGAATAATAGTCAAAATGGAAGAAATACTGTTCTGATCATTGTAATTACCAAATTGGGTCCTTTTAATGTTAGAATTGATTGATTATGCAAAATTCCATCATTTCATTAGGAAGGGAAGAATAACATGGGTAGAACTCTGTAATTTAAAGAAGCAACTATAAATAATGCCATGTCACTGAGTTCATGTGGTAAAGAAGTGGAATGAAATCCTCCATTTCTAAAGTAACTATTTCCCTTAAAAAGTCATTTTTTTCACTTTCATTTTCCAGTGATGGAAGAATGCAGACTAGAACTTCGTTAATAATTTTCATTTTTAGTAATTGAACTGCAAGGTGACATAATAAAGTAAACATCAGACTGCATAAGGTCATTAGGTTTCAGGTGGTAATTCAAACCATCCACTATCTGGTATATTTTGTGCATTCATAACAAAGACTACGCTTCTTGAATTAAACTGTTTCACTGCGGTGCCCAATTTTGCACATAGCACACATAATTTTATCCTCCAGTCTCTCATAATAAAAGCCACATTGGTGTCACAAATAAGTTCCTGAAACTTATTTGTCTAATAAGAAATATATTGGAGACATCTCTATGTGTAGGACAAAAATATTTGAATACATTAAAACAAGTTTTAGCTGTTTTAAACCCTGTTGATGGTGCTGGGAAGATGACTCAAGAGTTAAGAACATTTGCTCTTGCAGAGGACCTGGATATGACCCTCTCCACAGTGCAGACTAAAAGTAGCAGTGAAAACTCTGATATCTAGAGTGATAAGATCTCAGTGATGTAGCAGAATCAGGGTAGAAGTAGTTCCCCTGCCATATCTAGTAACTCAACCTTGACCAAATTAAGTGTGAGTGTGTGTGCATGTATAAACAGTATTTTTGAGAAAATTTATTCTGAAATTAAATGGGTGAAGACACTTAGTTCAGGACTAAAAATTTGGTAAGTTCAGCTGGCTTTTCCCCTTCCTCTTTTTCCCTTCTTCCTTTATTGATCATCTCTAGCAATTCTTTTCAATGTATTCACTTCAATATTTTAGAGTTTTTGCAAGTGGATTGCACACACTGTGAACACAGACGTTCAAGAAGAGACAAAGAATTCTATCTTGGGGGAAAAAACCTGAATTTAATAAAAATGACTATTTTAGGACTTTATTTAGTCTCAGAACATTGGTATTTAGTTTGAGATAAAATTTCTTCAAAAGTTGTATACCTAAAAATAAGAAATCTTATCCTTACAAAAAGATTATGTAGATATGAATCAATAAATGAATAAAAACTGGGACTTAGGAAAATGTCTGCTCATCTTTGTAGTCCTGCTACAAACAAAAACAAAATTACCTTGGCTCATTGGTACTCTGACACAGTGTAAGACATTTTCTCTGTATGATAATTATTCATCAATCATTAGATGAGAGAAAAATCTATAGCAATTATAACAATCATAGCATATGTTCAAATAAATGGAGAGGTTGATTATTATACATGGCTTATATTGGTATTGCTAATTTCAATGATAGTAGTGTTTATTTCTTTTAAAATTAATCTTTTGTTTTGTTCAAAAATTAACAATTACAGAAAACTATTGAACTAAGAAAATTAAAGATTTTACATATTTTGTAAAGTTTCCACCACTATAACTTCTATCTAGCTAGTTGTCTAACATAGGTTCCCACAATGAAAAGTGTTTAATAAATAATGTATACCAAGAAGCACTGCGTTGCACGTACACATTAGGATTTGCATCTCAAGGCTTCCCCAAACCCAGGGTATGAAATACTTTCCAAAATACTTTGCTTAGAGGAGGGCTTCAGCCTCAACACTAGGTTGTTCATGGATGGCTTTGCATTCATAGCTTAAAGCACCATTCGGAGGTGCTAGAGACTACTTGGAGGAACTACCTCACCGTTGACATGTCTTGAAGGGTTTATTCTTTTCTTTAGGCCCTCCTCTCTCTGTTCCTTGGCTTGGTTACATTACTTTCTCCCCAGAGTGAGGAGAGTGAGGTGTTTGCCTCACCACAGCAGAAACAATGGAGCCAAGTGACCATAGACTATAGCTTCTGAGAACTGAGCCTGAAGGCGATCCCCATACAGCAGGGATTCCCTGACCTCTGATTAGGCGGAGCCACACCCAAACACCTATTTTCACAGACAGATCTTTTATTAAGTGGGGAAGAAAAGTTAAAAGTGGCTGCTTTCTGACTCTGGTGACTCTGGCAGAAAAACAGCAGCAAATGACCTTGCAGGTGTAATTTTAAGAGAAAAAGAGGAGGTCTATGTTAGATTAGGCCAGGATGCAGTAGGATATTTTGATTGGGCGTGTTAATTAGGTGAACAAAAGGGTGCTTTTGATTGCTGGAGTTTAATGTCATAGTTGGACTTTGGTAGTCAGCCTCAGGAGGAGGAAGTGTACAAATAAGGAGGCAGAGCTTGGGAGCTAGCTTCTGAAGAACATTTAATGATTTTTATCAAGGCAAACGAAATTGGGAGAAGGGCAAGACCTGCCGGAGCCACATGCTCGAGTGGACTAGTGTCCCTTCAGAGTTCAAATAAAAATTTCACTTCCTCAGTTGTTTCACACAGCACTGTACCTAACCTAATTAGGTGGGAGTAGGGGAGCGAAAGGTGTCCTTTGGAGCTTGCCTTCTATGTGCTAAACATTATCCGCTCAAATGGTTCATGGTCCAGAGCATTTACATTGGATGAGTTCTTCCAGACTTCTCTATTGTCTGTCACTAATGGAAGTGTTCCTGATGCCATAAAAATGTAATGGGACTTCCACAGCTCTCTAATTCCTGCATATATATTTTCAACCACTCCATGAGTGTTCTCAACATCCAGTGTTGTTATAGCTGTTCTAGATTATGGTTTTAAATATCATTCCAAAAATTAAACATGATAAACAAAAGTTAGACTACAGTGAATTAAACAACAGTTTCAAAGTTATACTACATCATTTCCCTATGGTGGCTTAATGATCCCACAAGGTTTGAAAGTAATTTGAATGTATCCATGATAACGTTTTTATGCTGGGTTAATTTTCACAATTTTAGGTATTAAGTGGTTAGTACATTGTGTTCCTCATTTTGCTACAATCACATCTTTATTCTGTTTTCTATTTTTCCACCTGGCTAAGTGAGTACACTCCAGTTTCTAACTAAAATGTGAAAATACATTTTTAATTTTCACCGTCTTATTATTTTTCCTTTATAAATACGTATTTGTATGTTTATTTTTCTAGTATGGTCACTGTGAGAAAACTTCATGCAGCCTATCAGTAAACTGTAAAGTTATCCCTCTTTTAAAATAATGGCTACTGAATCTTAGTTGCATGGAAAACTTGGTTAAGGATGTATTATGGTCAAGCAATTTGTTCTAGTATTTTGTTTCACTTATTTATATCCAAGTATCTACTGGATGAAAAGTGAAAGAATAAAAAGCAATAAAATTTCATTTATTTTCCAAGAAAATTTCTGTTCCTATTGAAAGAAGGAGTAATGAAAAGAATTTTAATTTAATATTGGAGAGTTAGGAATTATTTTTAATGTTATTCCATATACTTGTTACATATATGCTCTCCAGTACATTAAAGGTAGAAAAATGATACAATTAAAGGAAAAAGTAGAAAATAACTAATGATTATCTATGATAAAATTTAAGCAGTTTTAATTTACACATAGTTCATTATAAGCCTGAGGAATTAATAGAGTATTTGAACTCCAAATTGATTAAGAAGACAATATCAAGACCTGTGTAATTTGAAAATTTCCACTTTTTTGCAATATGAGATTTCTTTAATGTCTGCAATTATTTCATTTTAATAAATGTAGGTGGATCTCTATGCTACAAGGTCTGAATAATTTGTTTTCCAACAGCTCAAACTTCCTAAGTAAACAGAGCACTATGGTAGTTATTTTGGGAACTGATTGTTTAAAAATGAAAACCACGCTTGCAAATTCTAGTAGGGGTTAGTCTCAATATTCTGCAAGTACTTTAGTTTCAACTTTCTGTTTTCCATTTTCCTCTCATTCTTTACTTCAGGGTTCAACATCTTTTAAAATAACTCTTACAAAACATTCATTTCCAAGGGATTATCTTTTCTCCAGTAGAAAAGAAAATTCTCAAAACAAATAAATTCACAACAATTTGGAGAGCTTAAGAAACTCCAGTTAAAGAATGGGAATCATTCTCTCTTTCGTAATGTTAATAGTTCAGATTATTTTGCCTGTCAGTGTTAATCCTTCTTTCCTTTACTCACTAAGACTCCTGGGAAATCTGAACTATTCATGCTGAGTCCTCCTGAGCCCCTAGGACAATCTCCTGGAACACACTGAACAGCTCTGAGGAATTCTGTCACCTTTCAGTCCCTGTTCTTCCACCTCCGCTGAGGTAATCCCATTGTCAGAATCAATTCCCATTGCAGTGTCCTCCTATGTATTTCTCCCTTTCTCACCCATCTTTGTACCCTTTGCTAATTTTTTCTTTGACACTTTGCTCAGTTTTACCAAGCCCTTGCTCCTAGGGACTATTTTCTATTTTCTCTATGCTATTAGCTTAAAGTTGAGTTCATCAGAGCTGCCAAAACTCCAAAACAAAACAAACATTCAGATAAATGTGAAGGTCAAGTTTGAGGATGTAGCTGGAGGTCGAATACTTGCCTAACATATATGGTGACCTAGGTTTGCCCTTAGCACAGCAAAAAAAAACAAAGAAACAAACTAACAAAAAAAGAAAGGAGAGTAAATAGTTCTATCATGTGACACAAGCATTTTTTAAATGTATTATCTGTCTATCAATCCTAGGTCAGTCTATCTATCTATCTATCTATCTATCTATCTATCTACCTACCTATCTACCTATCTACCTATCTATCTATCTATCTACCTATCTATCTATCTATCTATCTATCTATCTATCTATCTATCTATCTATCTTTCTATCTATCTATCTATCTATCATCTATGATTTTGTGGTACAAAGTATTGAATCCATAGCTGTCAGCATGCTGTGCTAACACTCTACCCCTAATTTCCCCCAAAGTAAAAATATCAAATAATTTACTAATATTTAGTAAAGAACTTTCCAGTCAGAATCTTAATTAATGCTTAGTTTTTAGTTTAAGAAACTTCTGCAAAGAATTATGAGATGTTACTTTATTAGTAGTTATTCCTTTTTATTTGTCTTTTTAAACAGATGTCCTATATTTTATTTGGCAATACCATTTAAACCAGAACAATGTTAGGTATTTTATATATAGTTTCTCAAATATAAAAAAAAGAAAGAACAGAGGAAATTAGTGCTCTGCTTTTAGAGAAAAGGACACTAAGGTGAAAATGCATGTTATCATTGCCTCTTTCCTTTCCCCAAATGATACACAGAACTTCTATTACAAACAGAGCAAAGTTTAGGGAAGATGTACCTTGGTTTCCCCATTGCACACAGAATTCAGTTTGAAGCACTGGTTTTTACTAAAAAGCTGTGTAATTTTGAGCAATCTAAGCTTTTAAGACTCCCAATCTTACTTCCACCTGCTGATGGAGATGAGTGCTGCTGTGATAATGAAATGAAGTACTAAGCAGGAAGCTAGGGTATGTCAGCAGCTAGTACACAGTAACTGTTACCACTGGGAGGAACAGTGCTGTATCTCAAAATGATGGGTCTTTGGTCAGTACTTTCTTGAACTATCCTGTGTTCATGATAAGCTAGGTTAGGTTTGCTTTTATGTGAAGTGAAAAGCACTTTCATTAAGGTCCAGGCTTAATTGTAATCATATCCATTCTACTTTAAAATATTAATTCTTTAGAAGACATACTATTATCCTGAATGTTCAAGGACTTATTAAAGACTCTATATGGTTTGTGGTTTGGGGGCCAATATCCTCTGCCCACTTTAATAACAGTGTATGTACGATGGTTTATTTTTCCCCATCTTCATTTTTTTTATAATTTATTTTATTTTATTTTACAACATAATTCAACTTTACATATCAGTCATAGATTCCCCCGTTCTCCCTCCTCCCGCCCCGCCCCTCTCCCCCCCCCCCCGCCCCGGCCCACCCCCCATTTCCATCTCCTCCAAGGCAAAGACTCCCCTGAGGATTGAGATTGACCCGGTGGACTCAGCCCAGGCAGGCCTAGCCTCCTCCTCCCAGGCTGAGCCAAGGGTCTCTACCAAGCCCCAGGTTTCAAACAGCCAACTCATGCACTGAGCACAGGACCCGGTCCAACCGCCTGTATGCCTCCCAAACAGATCAAGCCAATCAACTGTCTCACCCATTCCGAGGGCCTGATCCAGTTGGGGGCCCCTCAGCCATTGGTTCACAGTTCATGTGTTTCCATTTGTCTGGCCACTTGTCCCTGTATTCCATCCATCTCTGGTCCCAACAACTCCCGCTCACACAAACCCTCCTCCCGAGCCATCTCTCCAGCCCCCCATCTTCATTTTTTTGGCTTCTTATCCTGCTGTTAGTCTGAGATAATTCAATTCTAGTGTAATGTTGTTTATTTTCTGCTTTGGCCTAAACTGAAAACTATTAGTTTGCTCTCTTTCCAGTTATGGGAGGAAGAAATGCAAGAATCTTCTGGACTTATAAGTTCAATACTATCTGTGCAAAAGTGATATTCCATCATAAATGAAAAGTGAATAATACATAGTTACAGGGAAGATCTTAGAATTCAGGACATGTGACAAGTCAATGGGTCACAAAAAATTTTGTTTCCCCTGGAATAAAATATAAAATAAATATCCCTGTCATTTTTTGATGTTTAGATTAGATGTTTGATGACAGATTATAATACCTGAGTGCTTTATGTATTTTCTCTTGTTTTTGTCTCACCTGATTCCTCTCCTCTGTACTCCATATAATCCAACTTACTGAGAGCTTCAGTTCTAATTAAATGCCTTGAATTTTATCTATAAGCATCACTTTCTAAATGTAAAGGACTAAATAAAATGAGGCAGTCAGTTATGATAATAACATGAAATTAAATTAATTGCATTAATTATACAATTTCTGCAATACACTAATGTGCCACTATACTGGTAATAAGCAAATGAAAACAAAGAGAGACTTCCTGTCAGCTTTTGTCTTTGCATCCCTTGACTTGACATCTCTGCTCCCACTCAGAAGAAAGCTCACTGAAGAACTTGACAAAACTTGCAATGTCTTTTTCTCCTTATTCATTTTAGAACCTCACTGCTGCAGTTCCATAAGTGCTGTCAAACAACGCACCAGGTGTTTGCTGTTCGCTTTCTACATTTCATACAGTCACTTCTTCAATTGGTTCATTCATTTGCTCATGGGGAAATATCAGTCTATTTTTATTCCTGTAACAATATACCTGAAGCCAGGCAACCGCATAAGAAAATGCATGTATTTTGTGTATGGCTCTGGAAGTTTTCAGGAAGGAGTGAGCTTCAGCTAAGCTCTTCAGAGTTTGTCATCAGGATGATGCTCTTTCCACACAGGGTAAGATTGCTTCCACAGCATCATCTCATGAAAACTTCCTAAGCTTCTCTGAGGACAGGTTGTTGAAGACTGCCTAGCAGGTTCTACCTCTTGAAAATTCAGGTATCCCTAAAATCGTCAGAATGAAGATCAAACCTTAAACCTACAAGCCCTCAGAACAACCTTATCAAATCAAAGCCAGTGATACCTGGTTCTCCCATGTCCTCTTTCAGCCCTTCTGATTGTTCTATTTTTCTCTATTCATTTTCTTCCCTCTTCCCTTCAAAAATACATGGTCTATCTGCAAATTCAATGAGTGATATAAACCTATGATGTCATGGCTTATTAGAGACTAGTTTATCCTACCTCTTTTGCAAATTTCAAAATTCTATGTTTCTATGTTATAGCAATAATTTTAATATTTCATGCATTTTAAAGTGTCTGAGGCCGGGCGGTGGTGGCGCACGCCTTTAATCCCAGCACTC
>CABHPQ010169286.1:0-39659 GCA_902168405.1 Peromyscus aztecus
GGTGGTGATGGTAATTATGGTGAAAATGGTGGTGATAGTCATGGTGATGCTGGCAGTAATGGTAATGATTTTGATTCTGGTGAGGATATTGGTACAAGTTGCAGCAATTACATGCATCTTTTTGGAGAAAGCACCAATCAGCACTAATCAGACAGTTCCTGGTTTTAAGTTTCCCCAGCTGTCAGCATTGGACCTGGCACCTGGCTTCTTAGAGGTGAGCAGGGAAGCCACATGAGCTGGAAAAGGGTATCCGAGCTTGCCTTCAAACCCAGGAGGACTAGTTAGGCTGGGTCCTTAGGATCTGACCCTGTGTGGTGCTACCAAGGACTCTCTACAAAAAGGGGCTTTGAGAAGACAGAGAGACCCCCTCCTTCCTGAGCCTGACCCAACTTTTGACCCAATGTCATCTGTCAGTTGTCTTCCCAGAAGTTCTACTGTTGGCCTCCATTTTTTTGTGACTAAGCATTTCATTTCCTTTGAAACACAAATCTTCTACTCCTGGAAATTCTCTGGGAAGACTGATGGTACATGAAACCTCCCACAGACGTTCTGTCCCTGACCAGAGCCCATATCACCTCTTGCTAGACAGAAAGACTCCTCTGGCTTAGTCATCCCAAGACAGAATTCTAGGCATAGACTACCTACTTTTTTGTGACATTCCTCATGCCCAGAGAGAACAGGCAGGAGGGGGTGAGACTGAGGACAGGAAGAAGGGCAAATGAAGATGGTGTTTAGTGTTGGAAGAGGTTCTAGGGCACATGGCAACTGCTGGATCACACAACACACACTGTGCCCAGGGGACCTACTGACCTGTTCCCTTGGTTTTCACACAACACACACTGTACCCAGGGGACCTACTGACCTGTTGCCTTGGTTTTCACACAACACACACTGTACCCAGGGGACCTACTGACCTGTTATCTTGGTTTCTTTATCCCACTGTATTTATTAACAGGCCAAGGTCACTGGTACCAGACTTGCAAGGAGCCATTCACAGAAACCATACGTACAGAATAATAATCAAAATCTTATTGAAAATGAAAATCACTTGCCCTGGATACCTCTCTAGCACTCAAGGGCACTTCGGCAATATTGTTTTACTTGGATTGACTTAATCTTTGCAAGAGCTCTGAAAATAACACTATAACATGTTCTTATTCCCATTTTGCAGATTTGGAAACCATGACTCAAAGCTTGTCCAAAGCGAGACAGATAATAAGCAGTAGAGCTAACACTAGGAACAAAGTCATTTTATTCATTTGCTTATCAACTCATTACAGAACTTGCACTATGTCTAGGCACTGTGTTAGCAACTGAGTAAACTGGGTGGGCAAGCAATGCTGTTGCCTGGGCCCACAGTTCTCACAGTCAAAGGATTCTTTCCAGTTTCAACCTTTTACATCTCACTGTCCTTTCTCACACGCTAGCAAAAATCAACAGACATGACAAGTTAAAAAATTGTTTTGCTCTGCTCAGAGCCAACAATGCTGAGCTGTTAGAAGTCTGAACTACCAGGGCAGGGTGCAGGGCCTTAAGCACCTCTGTATCATTTTTTTTCCTGACCCGTCATATTAATGCTTGATCACATTGATGATAATTGCAGAAAGAAAGGGTTAAATTGTTCTTGGCAAATATCATTGACATGACCAGAAAATGAGTGAAATTTTATAAGACTTTTGTCAATGATTATTTAAAATGATCAGAGTTGAAATATCAGTTTCTTGGGAGGGGTTTGTGGGGGGGGTTCTGGGAGGGGGTGGAGGGAGAAAAGGGATAGGGAAAATGATATAATTCTATTTCAATTAAAAATATATTAAATAATATCAGTCCTTGGGAAGACTCATTTGTGGGGGCCACTGTTCCAGGAATGGCTGGCCCACAAGGCATTGTTGCTCTGTGATCAGGTTCAACTCCAGGCCATTTCACTCTGGAGATGGTGTAGTCAGGCTGGCTGGCATCTATCTTCATCCCAAGATGCCCTTCTGTGACACCACTCTGGCCATCCCAACCTAGCCAGGGGCTGGTCATGCAGGTCGAACAGGCAAGAGGGCTCTGAGCTCTTCTCCTGTCTTCAGATCTCTGAAGCTTAGGGTGGCCAGCTGAGGAAATGGAAGAAGTTCAAGGAAGCTGCCTCAAGTCAGCAGGAGATATTTATCATCTGATAACAAGTTGTTTCAACCTCCTTATGAAGGGGAACTCACTAATTCTCACATTAAAAACATTTGTTATCTCTTCTGTGTGGACTGTCTTCCAAGTCAGGCCTGAGCTGACTGGGGCTGTCTATAGACTGGACGATCTAAGCATGGACATTCATAGATGGCCCAAACTAATTCCAGCCCACAGTATAATCTATATGTGCTCCCATGCTGTTGGCTGCAAAGGGTCTTTAACATCAATAAAGGATTAAGAAAATAAAGCACTTGCTAAGAATGAACCTTCCTAGGTGACTTCTTAGAATCCTATTACTGATCTTATAGGTTCCTGAAACCATGTTCCTTGCTAGCGTTAGGAAAAGGACATGAGTCTCCCTACAGACGGGCAAACAAGTACTGAGATGAAAGTCACAGGAAGGCTCCGCTCACCTCAGTCAATACTCTTTCCACATCCATTAACTTAGTCCATGCTAAAGTTCCCTGAATTCCCTCTTGAAATATGAGCAGGTATTCAGCCAGTGACGACTTATGTTGGCTCCTCTCAGGGTCACTGCATCCTCAAAATGCAGACAGGGTTGAGTTAAGTTGACACCTCCATTGAACTTCTGGAGAAGGAATCTCATCAGAATGGGGATAAAAAATGGAGGGATGATGTAGGATTCCCATACGGCCCCTTCAGGGAGACTTATCAGTGTTTGGGGCAGTACATCTCAAGTACTGAGCACTGCAATGAGATTTACCACCCAGCAGGTGCTCAAGAAGGTGGCCTACTCCTCCAGAATGCTCAGGGAGATGTTCTGTGGCAGATTGGTCCATAGACTAGGTATTCCTAGGTCTCCATGTGTGAGCACATATTTAGAGACTGGGCCAATAACCAAAGCCTCTAGGTGCTTGAAGACTATGATTCAACCTCGCATGTTATCCATCCCCAGCACGCTTTCCAAGAGCTTCTGGTGTTGGTTCTAGCTGCAATTAGCTGTGTAACCATATTATGTCTTTGACAGACACCTGGTCCTTGGCTTCCTCATCTCTAAAATGGAGTAAAAAATAGTATCATTAGTGTTTTCTGGGTTTGGGGTCTTCTTGAGGTACAGGGCAAAGGCCACTTGCTCCCCCCGCTCTTCAGTGTTCCACATGGATAAGGGACCACACAGAGAGGGAGATGATGGTCATAAATGGGAGCATGCGCAAGAGAGGGGAAGAGCACTCGAGGTTCCTATAGTGAAGATACAGCAAGTAGAAGGTCCCTTCTGGATTTAAAGGTCCAAGACTTGTGAGTGCAGGGCAGTGGAGGATTGCAGAGCCGGAGTCCATCTGCCTTGGCCTCGCTCTTGGACTGTCCCTGAGCGGCTCGTGTTGGATTGTTGTGTTTCTTAGAGCAGCAGTGTTCATTCTTCTTCTTCACAAGGTGAATTAAAGAGGCACACCAAAGTGGGTGTTCTGAAAGAGCTTTGAAAAGTGCACGACACCACTGGAATGAGAGTGCACTTGATTAACAGTCCAAGTTTAATTGCTGGAGCAGGTTTTTGATTGACTAGAAAACATTTAATCATTTCAAAAGTTTTTCTTAGCTGCCTTTTGCCCTCTGCTGTTACCAAGTCTGTATATTTTAGAATACATATTCTCATACTTGCAGGTATCAGAATCTGGTGTGCTTGTTAAATGGCTTGATGGTTTCCATTCTGAATTTTTGATCAGCAGGTTCAGGATGTGCCTGAGGATTAGTGTACCTAAGTTCCTAGATGCTGCTGTCTCTGGTCCTGGTGCTCTGTTTGAGAACCAGTGGGCAGGTTTTGTTTTTTTTTTTATGTATTCAGTGTTTGTGTTGATTTTCTGTATTTTCGTTACTTCTAGGATGCCTCATAGCATCTCTGTACAAAGGGCATAGGGTAGGCAGCTTGAAGGATGTTTTCTAAACAAACTGGGACCCAGAAATTGGAAGCGATGGTGTCCTGAAGTACCACAGTCAGTTGGTGAGTGGGATCAGGCTCTCTGGACTTTCACCTCCCCGTCCTTCCCATTGGGCTAAAGTGCCCCCTACTGGCCAGTCATTCGTGGCTATTAGCCCCCTGCCTGAGAGGAGCTCAGTGTCAGAAGCATCATTTGGGGACAGTGCTTCAGAGGCATTAGTTTGCTTAGTGGAAGGTCTAGGAATAGGTTTTCACTGTCCCCGGCTACTTCAGCAGGACCTGTCCCATCTGTTCCTTCCTCATCACTAAGCACCGCGTTGGGGACTTTCTCAAAGGTACAGGCATAGACCCCATGGCTTCTCTGAACCACACTTTCGTTAGCTCCTCTGAACCCTTTCTCTTAACCGTTGACCTTGGTCTGCGAGCCCATTTGTAGCACAGAATCAGGCTAAGGCAGTTTACGGTTACTCCCCCTGCCTTTGCTGTCCAGTCAAGCTCTCTTCATAACCTCCCTGCCCCCGGCTGCAGGCTTCCACCGAAGTGTAGGCCTGGATCGAGTCTCCTCCTGCTGCAAGCATCTTGAATAAAACCTGTCTTATCACTTGCAAGTGTCCAATGAATTATTTTTTATTTAAAAAGCAGAGATGCATTTGAGGACAGAATGTCTTGAAAACATTCTTAAAATGGAATGACTTGTGCACCAATCCTGTGAGTTCAGAGTACTCGAGGTGACAAGGAATCCACTCATCCACAACCCCCGAAAAGCAGTCTTTTGTCAGGTCCCAAGTCTGCAGACAGGTCCTTTAACCCTGGGAAGGGACAATATGAACTTCACTGTTGGCTCACTTAGCCCCTTCCTTCACTGTATAGAAGCCCCCAACTCTTCCCTACCTAGTGAAGTCCAACAACCTCTTAGAGTTGCCACGTGAGGGGGGATCTGGTTCCAGAGAAGGAAGAGTGGACACGGCAGCAGGCCATCCCCAGCTGCTCTGAGGGGGCGTGACAGCCTAGGCAGGAGCTGTAAACCCAGCTTTAAGCACATCGTTCTCTCTGTGAGGCCACATAGGCTCGCCCCTCTGGCCATTTGCCCCTCCATTCTTCCTTCCCAGAGCCTCCTGGGCTGAACAGGCCTGTGCGCTGCAGAGATGATGGCGGCGGTTCTCTGATGCCTGGGTACCGGGTGTGCGCGTGTGTGTGTGAGAGCGTGTGTGCGCGCCGTTTTCTCCAGAGTGACTGGTTTGTGCTGTCATCAGCCGTTGTTTTGGTAAATGGCGAGTTAAACAGATATATCCAAGCGTAAAATCTAAAAAATGTTCCCTCTGGGCGCCCGGGGGGTGTTGTTTGAAACCAACTACATATCAATTGAGCGGCGGCGAGCGGATCCGATGATAAATTCCAGTCCGCAGACGCCTTATAAATTACATTTTTTTGTTCGCGATCTTGCCTCATCTCAGCTCCCCAGAGGCCCTTAGACTGAGAACTATGATTGTGTTGGAAGAGCGTTTGCTCAGCTTGAGCGAGGCCATTAGCATTGCATGTGCCAGGCCGTCCCTGCGCTCCCCCACCTCCCCCGCCCCCACCCGCCCCTTTAACAAAATACAATATGTGCCTGGTAATTTTTCTGTTCATTATCTCATTGTTTTCTGTAAGTACAAGGTTAGATTGAATTACTGCGGGCTCCGCCGTCTATTTGTAATTCTCCTTCCATGCCGAGCTGCTAATGAATGGGCAATTTAGTCAATTCTTTGTAACGGCTTCTTCTGTGCGTCAGCCACTTAATTACTCTAAGCCGTTCTCACTGCTGCTTTATTGCATGGAAAGTCGGGGCTGCTTGGAGAGCTTGGCACGGGATCTCCAGCCTCCAAAAGGAGAAAGAAAAAAAAAAAAAAAGGAAAAATTGTTAGAGACAACCAGGATTCTGCGTCCTAGACGCCTGCTGCAGCCATGGTCTCAGCCAGCTCAGGCCCATCCGCACACATGGGTTTTCTCCATCCTTGCTGACACAGTGGCTTAATTCTGGCCTTGGCAGTCACTGTTCCCGTCAGGGCAGCAGGAAGGTGTGAGCTCCTGCTCAGAGAACAGCCTTCCAGGGAACTGTCCTGGTATTTAGAAAATTCTTTATATTAGCCTGATTATTTTGCCCTGTACACCACTGTGGCTGTTTCCAGCTCCATGTAGACAGCAGTCCTGTCCTGTGCACTCAGGACTGCCCCTTTCTCTGTGCACAGAGCACCTCACCCTTATGACACAGGGAAGAGGCCACATGCTTATTAGCTTCACTGGGCCAAGGGGACATCAGGTCTTGGCAGTGAGGGACTTGCCTGGGTTCAACGAGGCAGGTTGGAAGAACAAGGGTTATTGCCTTCCTAGGTTACCCAAGATCCTGGTTTTTCTGCAACCCAGCCTACTGCCAAGGGGTACGTCTGAATACTGTCCCTGTACTAGATGGAAGTATTGCACCATGAAAATAAGAGAAGGGTGTTCTCAGAGGACTGGAATAACTCTGCAAAAGAAATGGATCTGCTGGTAGCTTTTGGGGAGTCTGAAAAATTACAAGGAACTAGGGCTTACGAAATAGAACACCAGTCTACCTAGAGGCGCTGCTCCATACATCCGCCTGAACATTCCTTGGCAACCCTGAATCGTAGCACACATTCACTTTCTCGCCCCACTGGGGACACATTTGAAAGTGGAGCACCATGCTCAAGCCATGTGGATGAACTCAGACTGTCCTGAGCAAAGCTCGTCACGGGCTCACCTGCCCAGGCCATGAAGGAGATGTCAAAGCTGTGGCCACTGCTTACCCGCCTACAGCAGTTCCTACTGGGAAAAGGGCATTGACAGCGGAGTTCCATGCTTGCAAGTATTCTCTGCCCCAGAGTGCAGGGGGACCCAGAGAGTTATAGGAACCTCAGCCATGTCTGGAAAGGGATGGCTCCACACTGCTGAATGAAGCAGGGCTTCTCATAGAGACATAAGGATGAGAGACAGGATTTGCTGATCTTTCCAACTGGATGCTGTAGCAGAGGAGGGTACAGGCTCTACTATCTGATTTCCCAGACGCCTCTGCTTGGAAAGCTCCTGTTCCACCTTGGGTTTGGCTTATATCTACCCTTCCTTGGGACATCAGCTTAAGTTGCTTCCTCCAAGAAGTCTTCTCTGATCTCAGGGATAACTAACATCAGATCCCCCGTTGATCTAGCTCACAACACCTGGTTTTCTTCCTCTTTAATCACTCACCACTCACCACTGTTGTAATTCAAGTGTGTGGGCAATTGTGTACTCAGTGCTCTTCCCCCACTGGGGGGGGGACAAGAATCCAGCTCTCATTCGTAGTCTGGGGCCGTTTAACAATTGGTTCCTGGCTCCAGGTTCCTATGGCGACTGTGTGGAGCCAACTATCCTTTTTTGGTGCCCTGACACATTCATCATAGTATAATTCTTTACCTCTTCCTTCTAAAAATGTATGTGGTGTGTGTTATGCTTGTATGGCATATGTACGTGTGTACTCAACGCGTACGTATACATGTGTGCAATGCACACCCATGCACGTGTGTTGGAAACCAGAGAGGGGTGTATGGTGTCTTTCTCTGCCACTCTTTTTCTTATTCCCTTTAACAGGGTTTGTCCCTGATTCCAAAGCTGACTGGTTTGGCTAGGCTGGCTGGCCATGGAGCTCCTGAGGTCTGTCACCACCTCCCAAACTTGGGGCTACAGGCACATTCCATCATTCCTGGCTCTTTGCGTAAGTGCTGGAGATTCAAACTCAGCTCCCCATGCTTGTGTAGCAGGCATGCTCACCCTCTGAGCTGTCTCCCTAGCCTTTTCTCTCACAGGAAGCACTCTTCACCTTCCTCAAATGACCTCATGAAAGGAAGAGAGCAGAATACTTTCCAAAACATGGATGTTCATGCAAGGAAAGAATATGTGGGCTGCTGAAGGCCCGGGAAGGTGTTTGTGTGTCTATCTAGGAACTGGTGACATAGACAAGCATTCTGGAGTCTCCGCCTGCCACCCCTGGGCTTATTGTCGCTGCACATCTCACCCGAGTAACAAGGGGCGCTACGTGAAATGTCGGCTGCTGTGCTTCCGGAAGGCTTTGGCCATGCTGATGTCGTTTGGTCCTCTACTAAGGCAAGTGTTCCCATTTGACAAGTAGGGAAACTGAGTCCTAGAGAAGTGGGAGTTACAAGGCCAGCGTGAAACTCCTAAGTGGTAAAATTCTCTGTGTCTGAGGAGAGATCAAGGTGAATACTGGTAGGAGGCAGATGCTTGGTAGACATCTTGGAAACGGTGCAGGCTCAGCTGTCATGGCCTGGACATAGCTGGTGGGAAACTAAAAACACAAGTGAAGTGCCATGGACTGTGACAGTCCTCATGGAAAAAGCCCAAGGAAGGACACCTGTGGGTAGCTAAGGATGCATTTCTAAGGATGTCATATTTAACTTGAGAATCAAATGGTAGGAATGAGCCAGGACAGGAAGACCAAGAAAACCACTTGGAGGGAACAGTGTGTGGTGGCACCCTGAAGGGGAGAGAGGTTTACAAGGCCAAAGGAGTGTTCAGAGGCAGGGCAGGTTCAACATGGGACAGAGAAGGAAGGGGAGACAAGAGGAAGGAGAGCTGGAGAGGAAAAAAAAAACAAAATAAACAAAGCCAGATGATGTTATCCCTCCAGATCTGTAGAAATGCACCCGTATTCCTATGTGCCCACGTCTGACCATTAACATAACCAGCCATGTATGTGCACACACAGATACAAACAGACATGGACATGAATATATACACAAAGCACACATACAAAATTCTGTCACAACACACTGCAATCTAAGCGTAACTTGCACACACAAATGCATACTTATTTACACTGACATGTAAAACAGCCATGTACATTAATGCATTTACTTGTACACACATGCTTAACAATCACATATATATGTAAATTTGTGCAAACATACACACACACACACACATATATATATATATATATGCATAAAAGCACATGTGCAGTTCTCTTCCAACATGTTATCTGCACTGGAAAACCCCTGCACATCTGCACACACAGAAATGCCTGTGTACTTACATGTCTATTCACAGTGCACAGCAACACAGATACACATTCTCTACAAATGTGCCATGTTTCATAAACACACACATACATGTGTGCACACCTGCCTAGTGACATATGACTTGGTGTGTGTGTCTGTGTGTGTGTGTGTGTGTGTGTGTGTGTGTGTGTGTGTTGTATACAATCCACAGCACTCCCTGCTCAGATGAGCTCCTGGCCACAGATAAACTTCTCTGCTGGTTGGTTATAATCTTTCATTGGAACTGACACATTGATAGCCCCGGTTTTTCTAGGAAGTGACCTTCATGCTGGCTATTGATTTCCAGTGGCTCTCAGGCACCTGCCACTGGAGTGACAGGCTCGGTCAGAGGTCAGCCCTTAAATAAAGTTTCTGGATTACTAAGCACCAGCTACGCCAATGAAAATGGAAATTGGAAGCCCTGGCTCGTTTTTATGGGGTGGGCTCTTACTGATGGGATTTCAGTCCTGTGTGGCCCTTCTGTCCCTACATCACAGGCCAGGTGCCATGTGTGCCCAGAGGTGCCTGAGTTGCAGCAGATCTTACTTGAAGGCTGTTGGGGGTAGGTATACAGCAGCTGCCTGGGCCTGATACTCTTGCAAAGCCTTGCGATCTGTGATAGACAACAGTGTGGGTCCCAAGTTCCACGAGTGACTCGATTTGCAGTCTTGGGCAGGTGGTGTCAATTTTCTGACCTCAATTATTTCCCCCTGTCCATGCCCCGTCTGCTGTCAGTGTCTCTTCACATTTCACAGGGGTGCGGCTCCACCTAAGGAGCTGACAGCACTGGACGTGTGCTGAGCTGTGTACAGTCTGCAGGAGAAGGTGGGCTATCGTGTTTTAGCATTAGCATTGCCAACCACAAGGCACCACTTAATTAAACCCTGTGCTAATTGGAAGTCCCTGGGGTTGTGGCACCATTCAGGGGTCACTGGGCAAGCATAGGCAGGGTGGGGCAGAGGCTAAAGGAATGTTTTAGATTTCAAATCGTTACTTTTGCCTCCCTGGCCTTGCCTACTTTTCAAGGCTTATGACAGCAAATACTGAGCTTCTACTCAGACAACAATCAAACCTAACAAACAAAGCTTAGCATGGTTGGGCAGGCCTTTAGTTCCCTCATTCAGGAGGCCAGGTCAAGAGAAACTCAAGTTATAATCCAGCTGGGGCTACATACTGAGATGAGTTCACACACACACACACACACACACCAATGAAAACAAAACAAAACAAAAAACAAAATAAAACACCCCCCCCAAAAAAACCAGAAACCTAACAGTAAAACACATCCAGAGATGCTTCAGTCCCAATTAGCACCTGCTTCCTTCCCAGAATGCAGTTCTTTCCATCCCCTCCACCTGGGTAAATGCCACCTCTGGCCTCACCTTAGGCAAGTCAACCTCTTCTGCAGTGCCGGATCCTGCTGCACACAGTCCAGGGAGCCACTGAGCACTCCCTTCCCCTGGGTATTACAAAGTACATCCGACCTTACATCTGAACGTGGGATGAATAATTGCCATTCAAACAGGAATTTACAGTAGCAACAACCAAACCTTGTTTAGAAGAATCTGGCTTCGGGAAAGTAGGAGGCTGTCAGCCTCCAGTCTTCTAGCATTGTCTGGTAGTAATGGTTGCCCCTTTTGTCTCAGCAGATACTTCTTGTTGCCTTATGTATTTCTCCAGGACAGAGTTGTTAACTGAGGTGTGTGTATCCTGAAGGAAGGACAAGCAGAAACTAGAATGTTTGATAAAATCAGAGAAGCAAGAGTTGCTAGCGGGTGATGAAGGTTGGAGAAGCTGTCCACGCAACATGTCTGGATACCCCGAGTTAGACCCTTGGCTACAACTTGCACTGAAGTGAGGCCAGCAAGGTCGTGACATCTAGACACAGTAGACAGCTAGTGGACCACCCAGTTTTGGGAAGGGGGTCTAGAAGAGGTCAGCACCACACAGTTCTGGTGTGTGGCTGGACTGTTCTACTGGCTGATACATAAAACTGTTAATGCTCCCTCTGGAGTTCACATGACAGACACATCTAGAGACAGGTTCTCTTGGGACCAGCTTGTTTTATAGAGCATGAAAGATGTTCAGAAAGTAGCCATTCATTTCCAAAGAGGACCTGGGGTTGCTTAGAGTTAAAGATACATGGGCAGTTGTTAAAATAGCAATAGCAGACATGTTTCTATTTTTTTTTTAATTCAAACATTTCATTTCTTATAGAGAATAGATCTCCTGGTTTGTATAAGCTGGGAAATACTGTGCCCTCAAAGTTCTCTATCAACCTGGTAAGTGACAGCCGTCTTAGAGAATGGCATTGTTGTGCATTTCTCTGCCCAGGGATCTTCTTAGGCAGCCAAAGGAGAGGCACCAAGCTCCTCCCCCTTTCTTGGGTCCTGTGGGTCAAGTATGAGAGTGAAGGGAAGGGTTTGCTCCAGGGTGTGGAGAGGGAGCCCCAGGGAAGGCAGGGATAGAGAAGCAGGTGTGGGACAGTGGAAATTCAAACAGCTTTGGTTCCAGGCCAAGTATGCAGTCAGAAAACAGAGAGGCTAAGCAGCTGGCCTGGCCAAGTCCTCACAAGGTGAACCGGACACAAAGCCGCAACAAACACAGCACTCAGCTTTCAAACCCAGCTCTGACACCTTCCTGCTGAGCAGTCTCAAGCCAATCACATCCCTTTCCGAAACTGCGGCGGGCGTCTCCATTGCAGAGGGGTCAGGAATTCCCTGTCATCTCTTTATACAGCTCAATAAATGTCCCATCCTTGGGAACATGCAGGTGGCTCATGATCACACCTTACACCACCCACTATCCCACTATCAGACTCATATCACAATGAGGGACAGCCAGCAGTTCTCAAAAACAGTGATATTGCCCTTTTCCCCTGGGAACAGTTCAGTGGTGTCTGGAATGTTTTTTTGGTTGTTACGTCTGGGACAGGGGTGAAGCTGGCATACGAAAGGGTGGAAGCCAAGGATGCTGCTAAGGACATGCATAGGACAGCGCCATGGCAGAGTCACATGACCCCAAGTGGCAGTGATGGTCAAGACAAGGGCCTTCTTTTAAGAGATCCTTTCCCTCCGTCCCCCCTCTGTGCTCAGCAAACAGCCCTGAAAACCTTTCATTTCTCCGACAGGGCAGACTCAGGCTGCACAGGGAGCGACTGCCTGCCTCCCCTCACCCTGAGGCCATTCAGCCAGATGGCAGAGGGGTCAGCAGCAACCAAACATCTAATGACGTGTGACAAGTGTGGCCAGACAGCAGGCCCAGGCTGGGCCCCTTGGAGGCCACTCATTGGGCAGGGGAGACTCATAAATAACAGCCTAGTGACAGCCGGACTCTTGCTCAGTGGGAGACATGAAGCTCCACTCGCCCCGGCTCCTGGGGCAGGGCTTCATGGGACAGACTCCAGCAGAAGGGCAGGCAGAAGGCAGAAGGGCAGGCAGGAACAGAGGCAAGGCTGGGCACCTCGTCCAGACCTAAGGGGCTGGTCCTTAGAGCGCTGTCCTGACAGTGCCTTTGCAACACGGCTCTCTCCTTGATGGTGCCCCTTTTAGGTTTCTGACCCAGGACAGGGAACCTCCAGACTACCCACTCGGTCACTATTTACCATGAGCTAGCAAAGCGATGGGGCAGGAAGCTTGCTGGTCTCCGGCATGAGTCTCAAGCAGTTCACTTTGCTATAGGGCTATCGAACCTCCGTCTCCTCATCTGCTAAATGGGGGCACCAGAGCAGCAGATACGCTCGTTTATGGAAAATTATGTACAAAGCAACAAATTAATGGAAGGGATGATAATGATTATGATTATTCAATCATTCGGGAGAAAATAATTTATATTTGAAAAACATGTACCTTCTAATGCTCTAAAAATATTAATCAGTTTTAAAGTTTTTAGGCAGCTCCAAATAGGCTTTTTGCAATAACAATCGTAATAATGATGCCTATATTAAATAGCACTTTTATTTCCACATTTGTTTTCTCCGAGCCTCATGTGGCTTAAAATGGGACCTGTTTGCAGTGATGCGTGTTCCTCGAAAATAAAAGTAGGGAAAGCCGAGCTGCACGCACGCACGCACAGACAGACTTTGCTTTGTTGCTGATTGGAGTCCCAGTTCAGAAGGTAACCGGGGGCCCCAGGTGAGGCTGGTGCCTAATGCAGAGCGCCGGGCTCTCAGTTCTGTCGTTTACAAAACCGACATAATGATTTCCTCCTGACCTCCTCGGGACTGCTGTGTCAGGGAGCCCAGGCACCTGGAAGTCGTGTGGTAATGGAAACATCACCCAACAAGGGAGGCAGCACCATGATCATTAGCGTCATCATTGCTATTCATTATTATTCATAATAATGCTTGCGAGATGGAGCTTCTCCAAAGGACCGCTTCACGAACTGCCTTTGAAAAAACAAAAAAAACGCCTCAGATGAAGAACCCAGGCCCCTGGACACCCTCTCCCCTCCCCTCCCCCCCCACCCCCGTCGAAGCTGGCTTCTACAAATCTTCGGGCTCTCCTTTTATTTCAGGCTTCCCCATTCCCAAACCAGGCCTTGCACGTCTTCTGTAGAAATGGTTCTTGTGGCCCAAGACCTCGGATGCCAGTTTTCAGCCAGGAGCACAGTTTTGCAGAGAGGGTTATAAATCAAAACCTGGGTCCTAATGAAACCTCTGACAGGACGCTAACTGTAACAGAAAGCACCCAGGCGCTACTTTCGGGAAATGAGAGTCAGGAGCAGGGTTCGAGGTGCCCGGTGCAGCGAGGGGGCCAGTCTCAGCCCCCTTCTTCCCTTTGTTTCTTCCTGTCTGCCCCCCACCCCCACCCCTTCCTTTATCATTCCAACAGAATCCCTGACTGCTGCAGTCCTCTTTAGCTGCCCTAGGAATCAGCCGAGTGGCTGCTAAGCTGCAGACCCTGGTGGTTCTAAAGCCAGACTCCTCCCTAGCTCTCCACCTAGGAGTCCGGTGGTGATGGATGACATAGACGCGGGGCGCGCACAGAGACTGATGAAGGCAAAGCCCTGGGTTCAGAGCGGACCTTTCAAGTCCTGGCCTGTCGCTGGCTGCCTTGGGCCCGGATCTGCAAAAGTGAGGACAGCAGTCATTTCTCCCACGCAAGGCTGCTGAAAGGGTGTGGGGGACGGAGATCGCCAAGTAGCTGTGAGAGTCCGGGGAGGCGAAGGGACCGAGGACCGGGCAGCCTGAGCTGCTAAGGACCGTCCTCTTTGCCTCGCCGAAAGGCCTCTTTATCCAGTCTTGTTTCAATCCGAGCCACAGGTACTTCCGGTCTGATCTCAATGAGCTCTTCACCACGCCCGTCACTAAGTCAGCCTTAGTAAATCACCTGGGCCGAAGTTCACCCCATCTGGCACGACACTACGTGTGTGGATGGCACTCTTCCCTAGCGCACCTCATGGGAGAGGAAGGCACCCCTTCTAACTCCTCAGCACCCGAGGCTGAGTTCCTAGTGGGCACACAGACCCTGAGACTCACAGTGTGAGTGAATCTCCAGGCCATTGACTGGGGAATACCCCACTTACCCCAAAGCTTTTCCCCAGGACCTCCAGCTCAGTCTGATCTTCTCCTTTGGGCTCCTGCATTTTTGCTGTTCTGTCACTCAGTTGGCCCAGAACAGAGACACTATTCTTCCCAGCCAGCAGCAAGCCTCCTGAGGGAGAGGCCACACCCGGATTCCCTGAAAGACCTTGTTCTGCCAGCTTCACCCAGTTCTGTTACCTTGTGTCTTTCTACCAACAACGGCTTGGATTTTTTGCTTGTTTGTTTTTGTTTTTGTTTTGAGATGGTGTCTCACTATGTAGTCCAGGCTGGCCTTCAACTATGTGCTCAGGCTGACCTCTAATTTACGATCTCCTGTAGCCTCCCCAGGGTAGAGATTACAGGTAAGATTAACCATGCAAGATTAACAATAAGGGTTCTTGCTGAGAGGCCTATTAGATGTCCACAGAAGGTCAGCTATTGGCCTGGTCTATGCCCTTTCTGCTCATATTCCATTGGCCAAAACAGGTCACAGGGTCAGCATGAGAGGATTTTTAAAATCCTTTTATTTAAGGTGGACTCACCAGGCAAGGGTCTGGGTTAGCCCAAGGAAGCTCGAGATGATCCAAGTCCCTCTCCCCTCTCTCCCTCATGCATGCAGGGTCCCTGGTAGGTGGAAGAAGCTGTATTCATATGACTTGAAGTAGCTGCTGACACGCAGAAGGTCCCCCACCACCCCCACCGGATTCTCAGTTTGCAGCTCATATTCCTGGGATCTATTTTTCTTTTTTTTTTTTTTCCTTCATGTTCTGGCTTTTGTTAGTAGAACGTCAATTTCTTGCTGCCTTTCAAAGTCTTTATTCCCCAAACAGAAGGAAGAAAGTTTTCACAGCACAGCTGGGTCCTTAGTCAGGCTAGTTTTCTTTGCCAACCAGCCAGGGGCCAGGGCAGTGGGGAGAGGAGGGGGCTGGGCAGAGAGAGGGGCAGAGGCGGAGAGTCGGCAGCCAGGAAGGAAGAGCAAGTGCCGCTGATGAAGGTCCCCGAGGTGACTTGCAAATCTGCTGAAATCCTGAACGAGCTTTGATTTAACCCAAGCTTGAAACGGCTTTTATTTACTGTCTATTGTGGAATAAATGACATCTCATAAAGAGGCTTCATCCATTACCCAGAATGGAGAGCTCCGTGTTAGGGACATTTTATCCTCTTGATATCAAAGGAGGTATGCCTGGGTGTGTTATCACAAATAGAAAAATCAATGCCAAGGCACACACAGCTGAAATTTCATTTTCATCCAACAATATTTTCAAAGGGGGAAAAAGAAGACAGTTGCTCATAAAAATGACCCCAGATCCAGAGGACTACCAAGGCTGAGCAAAGGCTGGGCTGGCACGTGCTGCATGAATGGATTAGCTCCGCTCCCTTCCTAAACCACCAGCCCCACCCAGGGCCAGCCCCACCCAGCCTTCCAGATACTCACCCAGTCCTGACCAAATGCTGCTCACATGCCCAGAAGCTGCCTCTCTGTCCCTAGTTCCCCACCCCAGCCATACTTGGGCACAAGCTTCATAGAAAATACCAGGACTATCCAAAAGGTGTGCACTACCTTAAGAGAAGGGTGTCTGAGTCTTCCAGGTATTATGTGAAAATGAAAGACCTCCATGGAGCAGAGAAAGTTGGGCAAACTCTGAGGGAAGGCCTGGTCTCTGCTTCTCACTGGGCTGAAGCCATTTCTCTCCACATCAGCCCTCTTTCAGCAAGAGAAGGGAGGAGACAAATACTCTTAATTCTTCATAAAAATTTTCTTGGTTTCAACCCGCAGGGCTCGATCACATTGTGTAGCCGTGTATTGGGGTGATTCCCTGGTTTGCGGTGTGATTTCCCCCTGAGGCTGTGAGCTCAGTGGAGCCTCAGCCCAGCCCTGATGCTCTATTTATATTTCCAGAGCTGAGCACTGGTAAATAACAGCTGCTCAAAAAGTACATGTTGACTCCAAGAGATAGACAGGCCAGGACGGGGGATGGGGCATGTGGGGGTGGTATAAATGACTGCCTGGATGCTTGAGCTGATGGTCACATGTGGGCTAGCATTTGAAACCCTCCCCAAACCTGAGAACCTGAAACCGATTCTGGGAGAGAGCCTAATAAGGAGGGATGCAGCCTGACCTTCATCCATCCCAGAGGCAGCCCCAGTGACTGTCTCTTCCATTCGATGATTGTTCTTAGAGGAATCTGGTGGAACGTGGAGACAGAGAGAGCATCTGCATGGTTCAATTTTTTTTTTCTGTTTTAAAGATGTGGGGAGATGGGTCTCTTGTTTTCTCTACTGCTCTGACTCAGTTGAAGGCCATTAAGCAGAACTGAGAAAGGCACATTTGGGGAAGAAAAATCCCTGTGAGGCGTCCCCTGCTCCCGTGGAGACGTGGGCTGTCTCTTCTTCCCCTGAATGTTTCATAAGGGATTGAGAGAACAAATGAAGCCAGCCAGCCGATATCGCTGCCACAGCAGCCCCAAACCAGCAGCAGTATTTAAATAAGGCTTCAGTGGGAAGGCAGAGTCTCTTTGGACTGGGTCTGTGATGTAGTTATCAGGAGGAGAAATTCGCAGAACCCATTACCTGCCACTCTTTCCCCCAGGAAATCCCTTGTTTGTGGAATGAGAATCTCCGAAGCTTTCGCACAGCCACGGATTGTCCAGGGCAAACATCTGCCTCACTGTGTGTTTATAAGAAGAGGCATTTGTGCCATTGATTGTTTAGAGGTTTGTGCAGAACTCATGTGCTCCTTCCCTCAGCCCTGCCCCCAGCCACACACACACACACACACACACACACACACACACACATACACACACACACACACACAGCCCATGCTCTGTGCAAGCAGCCCCCCCCCACTGTTGACTGTGATCCTTTTAACATTACTGTACATCAGTGGGTTGGGGGCAGGGAAGATCTATACCACCACCCACCTGCTCTGCTTGGCATGGAGACTTTTTCCTAGCAAGGAAAGTATGTATGTCTTCATTACGTTGTTGTCATTATTATTTATTCCACAGAAAAAAATTTCAGACACTTCCTGTGCTGAATGCTGAATTAGGAGGTGAACTCCTGGGGAAGCCCAGCCTTGTCCAGGAGTTTACAGACTTAGGGAAGAGGTGGAGCCCCAACATTCCACATTAGGGCTTCACCTGCATGAGGACTATGGGGCATGGGCAGGGCAGGGAACTGGCTGCCGGCCTCTTAACCAAACAGGATGCCTCAGCTTGAGTTCTTGGCTAGTTCAACCCATATTTGGACCAAGTTTCTCAAGCGTTTGCTTTTAAAAAGAGAAATGTGATAGATTTCCTTCTACCCTCCCATGTCACCTCTCCCAGGTCCTTTCCCAGTATTGCTGACCTGGCCACTGAGGACAGTCATCAGTGTGGACCCATCATTAGCTGAAACTCAACAAAATGCCCGGTGGTGGAGGGAGGATTATTGTCATTCCAAGTGAGGTCAGAAACACATGAGAAAATCCTGTTATTAAGTACTTAATAAGAATCTTCCAAAGAATAAAGATTAATTCTTAGTAGAGCGTGTTTGAAAGGCAAAGTTCGGTTCAGATCTAGCCGGGGTCTCATCTCCTTCACCACCTGCTGAGTATGGACACCGAGCGTGACTTTCTCTCAAGCAACAACCAAAAGCCCTTCAGCCGCCAAGAAAGGTGTGCAATACGAAAGAGAGAGTCTGGCTTCAGTCTGGGGAAGTGGGTCCAGGTCTGTTCCCCAGCTGGGTCTGCGGGTGCTGGGCTGTAGTCCTAGCTCTTTAGGAGGCCGAGGAGGGGGGGGGGTCTGCAATTTGAAGAACTGTGTAGGCTACAGAGTGAGTTCAAGGCCAGCCTGGACAACTCGCTGAGACACTTTGGAAAGAGTGAAAAGGGGGCCGTGCCAGAGCTCAGTGCTAGAGTGCTTGCCTAGCTTGCTGCCCACTCCCAGCTCTACTGGACATCCTGCATTGACTAGTGCAGGCAGGGTTATAGCTCAGATGACTCTCCAGGACACAGGCAAGCCTGCCTTGGATTCAGCACTGACTGGGAGACCCAGGTGCCCAGCCAGGCTCTGATACTATTGGGGTGGTAAGCTCATTTGGATCTGTCAGTCTCTCTGGACTCCATTGTGACTGATTTCCCACAGCCTTTCCATGAAAGGGGGGTGTGTATCAGACTTTATACCAACAATTAGGTCAGGTTAGACCACAGCTTCTTTCAAAATCTGTCAGTTCTTCCCTGCCTGTGTGTTCCCTTTAAGTACCTCTGCAGCACCCACCTAGGCTTGGAGCCAGCTAAGCGGCTAATGTTACTGCTGTGTCTTGAGATTATACCGCTGCCTTGAAGCAGAAATAAAGCCAGGCACTGGGATTGGGGATGAGCTTGCCCACCACTAAAAGGCAGCTCCAGTTTCCTCAGCAAGGCTTCCTAATTCTCCTTAGGAGAAGTAAACAGATTTGATAACAACAAGCAACGTCAGTGAAGTGAGCGCAGTGGTTGTCTGCTGGGTAGTTGTCTGTGTTTTCTGAGCTTTCCATAATCTATCAAAATAAAAAATGAAAGTCCCATAGAGGCAGTGGAAATCCACATGGTATCTGATCAGGGATAGGTCATGTGGTCAGAGGGGGGAACACAGTTCTTTCTGGTGTGTTGGGCAATTTTATTGTTAAATTGATTGGTAGAAAATAACTGTTTCCCTATTTGTTCAAACTGTGCTATGTGGTACACATATGCTTTGTATGTTTATATTCCATTGTAAATACTACTTTGACACGACATGCTTGGTGGAGTATGCCCTCCCTCACAAATGAGAGGGCTGGAATGATTCTGAAGCATACAACAGAAATCTAATCAGGTGATGTATGTGATTTTAGCATTTCTAGTAGATGTGTTTTAAAAGGCAAAGTGAAACAAATTAACATTTACTCAAGTCCTATGTTTTGTTTAACCTAATGCATCCAATTTATTGTTATTTCAGCATATAATTAATATTAATAGACATTAATACTTTACCTTTTGGGGGACACTGACTCTTGGTAATAGAACATACATTAATCTGCTACACAGCTCAACTGACTAGCCACTGAGCTGAGTCTGGCAAAGCTCTTCTTAGCAAGCTCCCAGGGCTGAGATCGCTGAGCTACCCAGCAGCATAGACATGCATGTTGACCTCAGAATATCATCTCACCCATTTGGTATCTTCTTCCTGCTCTGGGATCTGGGTTTGGGACCGGCATTCAAGGGACTGGTTACTCGCCTCACCACCAGGAGCCCCAGGAAAGAGGTCCAACATGGCTGCCTTTGCTCTGAGGCAGAGAAAGAGCCTTTTGCTTAAGAATCCTTTGCCTGGCCCACCAAAGAAAACATATAAGTCAGCTTGCTTTCAAAGGGATGAGGTGTCAACAGTCTGGGAGAAAATGACAAGCAATAAGACACAGTGCTCAGGGTGTAAAGGGACCAGCTCCATAAACCCCCTTGCTGGCTCTTTGGTTCACAGACAGCCCCATAAAACACTTGAAGACAAGTGATGGATGCCCTGGGGTCTCCTGGCCCATGGCAACCCAGGGCAGTGTGGTACCCTAGGCTGGGAGCCGAGGCAGGACTTAAATCCCATGCAGGAAGGCACTTGCTCCCTTGTCACGAAGACAAATCCACACCCCTGGCAGGGAAATCAAGTCTCCTAGGTTATTGTGGCACTGTCAGAAAAATGCCCCAATCAGATGTGAAGTATGACATCACTCCTGGAGGAGGAATGATGCACCCTGAACGCGGGGGAAGACATGTTCTTGGTGCAGAGTCCAGGACCGGAGCAGCGCCTTCTCCCTGCTCCAAAGCCCTCTTTGCTCTAGTTGTAGAATGATGTTTGTGCAAGGACCGTGTGTGCTAAGCCGGGAACAAAGATGTTTCCTGGTATTTCGTAGTATAAAGATGGTCCATATACACAATATGAAATAGGACATATATGAGATGCATATAAGTACAGAGGTAGGGAGGGAGGGAGGGATGGAGGGAGGGAGGGAGGGAGAGAAAGGGGGGGGAAGAAGTCAGGCTATATTAGCAATCAGCAGAGTATCTCAGCCTATGCAAGCATGAAACCCTGCTTGCAGGCTAGTGGGAAAGATGCAATTTACCTTTGGATGGTGAAGCTTGGATTCCCGTTTAAAAGTCTAAGCCGGCTGATTATTTATTGATGTCTTTCTCTCTCTCTCTCTGTCACACGCACAGCTGTCTGGCTCTTACTGGTTAGAAGCTCCTGTGTGCCTAAAGGATTTCTTGAATTAAGTTCTTCCCAGTCATTTTCCCCTCAGGTGTTAACCAATGAGACTTGTACTTGGACAAAAGTTGACTTCCCTTCCCCTTCCCCTCCTCCTTTCTTTTGTGTCGTGGAAGAAAATGAAGAGCCAGGACAGAAGCCATCAAACAGCTGGCCCGGCATGTGTCTTTTATTTACAGAAAGGGTGAGGATAACGCATCAGAGGCAGTCATCTTCTACAATGTGTGTGCCTCCAAGTCCTGTGGGGACGCAGACGCAGGTCATAAAAGGGTGCGTTCTGCAGGGTTCTCCAGGGATCTTGTTGTAGTGGTCCTCGATGCTGCATAGTTCCTCAATTACATGGAGTTGGGATGGTTTGGCATCTGTAAGATGGAGTGAGAGTCCCCTCACTGCAGACCAGGGGCTGAGGTCCTGTCATAGCACCCTTGCTTCCGTGAGCAAGAACCTTCCTTCCAAACATTGTCCTACAAGTAGTAACTTTAGCCTAAAAAGCCACTTATTTGGGCAAGATTTTTTTCCTCACTCCGTCTCACCTTATTATGTGGGGAAACAGGAGCCAAAGCCATCCTCTGGAAGTGATAATCAAGGGATGCTTGGTGTGGCTGACAGAACAGAGCTGGGAAGAGGTGAAGCAGTTCCCTGGGGGGTCTTGGTGCCCCTAACCTTGGTGACATGGGGAACCTAGTATGAGTGACCCTGCTCTGTAAGTGTCTCTGAACGTTTCTGCAGATGTAGTTCACAGCTCAGAAGGAATTTCGGGTACTGCTTTGAAAGTACATGTTGTTGATAAGCATGGCTGGGTGCCATACCTTCATGCCACTCTGTGCTGGGCCCTTTGGTAGGCCTTGGCATCTGACAGAGCATTGGTTTCTGGTCCCTCAGGAAGCTACTCAGTGCTTCTGAGTTTCCATGTCATCATGTGAAGAGCCAAGATTAGAGGTGGTGATGGAGAGCTGAGACCTGGAGCATACTAGGAGTCAAGGAAAGATCCTTTCTGTTATTACAGTGAGTCCTGCTTGTAATACATCCTAGCTGCAGAAAAGCAAGTCTTCGTAGAAGTGTGTGACTAAGTCACTCACAGAGGTCTTTCTACGGAGATTTAGGATTGCGTCAAATGGAGTTGTTCCGGCCTAGGATAGCTACTCTCCAGGTTTCCTAGTTGAGCTTTTGGTCACCACAGTTTCAACATCTAGACTGCTTTTGGCCCTCTGCCATCAATCCGGGCACTCCCTCCTTATCTTTCTTTCTCCCTTCCTCCTCTGTTTCTTCCCTTGCCCATCTGCCCCCTTCCTTTCTCTCCCTTTCTCTCCCTCCCTTTCTCCTGTTCTTTATCTCTCTCTCTCTCTCCCCTCCATATTTTCAAAGGAATCCAAAAGGCAGGGTTTACTTCAATTGAGGAAGAACTTGCAGACGTGCGTTTAGACACGGAAGGAAACTTTAATATTTGATCCGCAGAGCACCTTTGGTTGTCCTCACAAACATTTCTCCATAAGCACCCTCCCGGAAGCCCCCAGTTTGTTCTTCTGGACACTCCTGGGCTTATTTCCAGTGCCGCGGTGGACACCCGGCTGGTTTCCATTATGTCCTTACCATTTGTGGTGTGGACTGACTAGCCTTGCAGATGTTGCTGTGCTATTTATTTTCTATCTCCACATAATCCCTAGAAATGGGATGAAACGTCCTAAGAGCCAAATACAGGAGGCTGAATGAATGGACTATGCATGCCTGAATGAATGAATGAATGAATGAATGAATGAATAGTATAAATGCAAGAGGCTTTGCTAAGAGCCCCTTCCCCCACAACTCTTGTCATCATCCCTAGTGACCTCAACTTTTCTCACATCTCCTTTCCACTTCTGAACCCTAACAGGCCCCTATTTCCCATGCCTTATCTGTCTGCTTCTACAGCTTGAGCAGCAGTGATATTGTTATTGAAATAGCTCAGATGAACCTCAGTCACCTTGTGTGGGTGACATTATTAATAGTGGCAGGTTCCTGGTCCTACTTTATGTGCTGGATATGGCTGTTTGGTTACCAAAATGGAAGGTTAATAGGTAGACACCCCCCTTAGCTGACCCCTCTGCTGACCTCAAACTCATTCTGAATCTCTTTAAGCCCCATGAGATTAATATCTCTGCTGAGGATGTGTGACTACAGTTAGAAAAATACAACCAATAATTGAATGTGGTGGCTATATCAGAATGCTAAACAACACTGGTAATAATGTACATCCCCCAAGGCAGCCATCTGTGTCCTTTCAAATCTAGGACTCATATTTGGTGCCTTCCCAGGGAGACAACCCACTGAGGAGCTTCCTGCCTTCAAACCAGCATGCTGGACATGGGGCCCGCTGTGCCAGGCTTCTAGCAAAGGAGCAAATTCTTCCTGACCATGGCCCACAGGTGGTATCTGGGAACACCAGCAAAGTAAATGAAGCCAGAGGTTTATTCCCAGAGGCTCTCTGCCTCACTTGTGCATAGTTGGAGATGCCCCCATGGGACCACAATCCCAGGTCAATAGACCTTACAAGCAGAAGCCATGGATTGCAGTGGATGGAGTAGTGTTTCATAAAAACACAGTTTGCTATTGAAAACGTCAACTGAAACTCACTGACATTTTGAGACTCTCCTCCTGACAGCAAAGTACCGTGTGTCCGTGTGTAGAAGGAAGGGGCAGTTGGTGGCGAGATGGATTTCACTTCTGTTACTAGTTTTCATGTCTGCATCTCTCTCTCCATCCTGATAGCAGGGGTGGATTCCAGATGCTGCTCCTAGGACCCGCCCTGAGTCTGGGCGCACACTCCTACAGCGCAAAGGCTGCAGACAAGGCACGGTGACTACTCACTTAGCTAACGTCACTCCTAATAATACAAGCTGACACTTACTGAGTGGTCCAGACACTGCTTGGAGCGCGTTAAATACATGATCTGATTTAGGCTTCACCACAGTCGTGTAAGATGGACATTATTATGTCTGTTTAGATAAGGAACTGAGCTTGATTTTAAAGCACAGAGCCAAGATGATTTCATGTGCCTCTCACTGGCTGGGGGGCTTCAGGCCCTTCTCCTTGGATGTGGGCAGAGACTTCAGGCTGTGCTTACTAATAGTATGTGGCTCCAGAAATACTGTGTGACTGCTGAGGCTAGATCAGGAGAGATGGGGCTGTGGTGGTATTGTGTTCCCCAAAATATTGTGCACACTAATAAACTTATCTGGGGTCAGAGACAGAACAGCCACAATGTTAAACATGAGGATAGGCAGTGGTAGCACACGCCTTTAATCCTAGCATTCCAGAGGCAGAAATCCATGTGTTCAAGGATACAGTCAAGTATGGTGACCCACGCCTTTAATCCCAGAAAGCAAGCCCTTAATCCCAGGGAGTGGTAGGAGAAAGCAGAAAGGTATATAAAGTGTGAGGACCAGAAACTGAGGCATTTGCCCTGGAGAGGCATTTGCCCTGGAGAGGCATTTGGCCTGGGTAGGCATTTGGCCTGGAGAAGAATTTGGGCTGGTTAAGCATTCAGGGCTTCTAGCAGCAGTTCAGCTGAGACTCATTCGGATATGAGGACATAGAGGCTTCCAGTCCGAGGAAGCAAGACCAGCTGAGGATCCGGCGAGGTGAGATAGCTGTGGCTCGTTCTGTCTCTCTGACCATCCAGTGTTCACCCCACTACCTGGCTCAGGTTTGATTTTATTAATAAGACTTTTAAGATTCATGCTACATGGGGCACCCATTTTGTTCACTGGAAGCCGTGTGTTAGAGAACTGTGTCTCACACTGAGCTGCCCACTGCTCTGAGGTTGCTTGTTTCAGGGAAGCTGCCACAGGGGAGAAAGAAAAGACTCGGTGGTCACCGATCCAAGGCTTTGAGGCACACAGATCCAAGAGCCAGACACAAATAAATCCTTTAGGTAAGTCCAGCCTCAGTAGCTGAGGTTGCCTTACCCCATCCCCACTGCCAGATCTTCTCTGTGAGGCCCTAAATGTAAAATAGAGGCAAGCCATTCCCACTCTACCCTATCCATGACTGACTCACAGAGTTCATGGGGGCAATATAGTACTTGTTTTAAGCTGGTGAGTCTGGGGGTAATTTGCTGTACAATGATAATAAGCAGAAGAGAAGTTAATTTAACTTGCTCAGGGTCACCCAGCTAGCAAGTGGCAAATGTGGGACTCAAACGTAGGTGATCTGACATCAGGGCTCACGTCCTAGAATTTTGTACTGGGATGAACTGACACATAGTGCCTTGATGCAACTGATCTTAAATCCCGG
The DNA here is from genome assembly GCA_902168405.1 of Peromyscus aztecus. Classification (NCBI taxonomy): domain Eukaryota; kingdom Metazoa; phylum Chordata; class Mammalia; order Rodentia; family Cricetidae; genus Peromyscus; species Peromyscus aztecus. The sequence continues at coordinate 25,201 of CABHPQ010169286.1, forward strand.
CAAGCAGAAGCTAAGCTCTGAGGAAATCATGTGTGGGCGGGCTCTGGAGAGGAAGAGGAATGGAGAGGAAGAATGTGGAGTGTAAGGGGTCGGACATGAAGCTCTGCCTTAAATACACTGGTTCCCAGCTGATGAGAATAGAGAAGGAGAGATTCAGACTTCCCTAGGAAAACCTGGACAGGGAGGACAGTGGGTCCCAAGAAAACGCACTATCCTGTGAGCATCTTTAGTAGACACTCTCTCAGGAAGATGCTCTCTCTGTCCTGTGTGCATTTTTGGGGAGTGCTAATTTCAAATTCGTTGAGTTTACTGCCACGGTGTGAATTGGGTATAGAGTGGGATAAAGTAAGAAAACCGTACACTCAACCAGAACAGCCAGGATGCCGGGCGTGCTCAGCCACCCACGTGCATTCCTTGCACACCTGAAGAATAAAGTAAGACAAAAGCTGGCTACATGGTCAAACCTCCAGCACAGATCGCAGAGGGCTCAGCAGGCCCCACCCACAGCTGAGGAGCTATTGGCAGCTGATGGCTGCTGGGAAAAAGAGTCAGTATTCTTCGGGTGTGTGGTCACCGGCAGGTTGCCCATGCTCCGGTGGGTGACCCCACAACCATACACACACAGGCTACACTAATTGGACTCAGTGGGTTATTAGAAACCACAAGAGGGTAGGAAATTGGGACAGGAACATATTGGGGGTGGTTCAGGGAGAGTTGAAGAAGGGGAGAGTTCAGGGTGGATATGATCAAAATACATTACATACATGTATGAAATTTTTAGAGACCAGATAAAATTATTTTTAAAAAAGCTGGCTTTTAGGCTCATTTCGCCTGAGTGCCGGCAGTGGACAGTCCTCTGAAGTTAGACATGTTGTAGAGTCGGTGGCCCATCATTTCACCCCTGAAGAGCCTTCCTGATATTGTCCTGGAGGCCTCCATTCTAAAGTGCTCTCTACAGAAAGGTCTGGACCCAATTGCCTTCTCGTCTGGGTGACTAAACTGAGCTAGACCCCACCTTCCCCCCAGACCATGTCCCCACATCATCTGTAGGAGGATGTTTAGGAAAAGTTGGTTCTTTGCAAACGGATCTCAGGCAGGGCGGGGAGGACTCAGGAAGGCTGGGCTGGTGTCGGTCCTCAGAAGCCGAGACTAATTTCGCAGTCTAGTCACTCCTCAAACATTTAGTGTATCCGGGTGATTGTTCCCTGGTAGGCCACGCCGGTCTATCTGCTGGGCCTTTTGTCATGTTAACGGCGGCCGATCAATGGATTGAGGTCAGGACTTCTGATGTAGGTGCAAGCTTAGAGGGAAAAAAGTCTCAAAGATTCATTTTTTCTCGTCTGGTAACACTCCGGTCACTTATTTTTTCTCAGTTAGCCTCTGCCGCTCTAAAGTGGATATTGATCAGTGCTTTAATGCAAACCTGTCAAATTAATTTTGCAGACCTGGGATATGACTGGCCTAAAATTGCTTCTGCATCTGTTGTCTGCAGCAAGCCTATGAATTTTAATCACGGCCAGAATGGGTTGGTGGCTTTTTTTGTTAGAAACTTGAATAGGAAAGGTTTAAACTGTAAATGCCAGGGAATGATGCTGTTTTGTTCTTTTCAGAAACTCGTGTGGTGGAGGTCAAAGAAATTATTATGTCGGGTGTATTCTTGGCAGATGCTGTGGGAGCTTTGTGGAGGGCTTTCCACTGGCTGCGCCTTGGGAGCGCCAGGGCCTCTGAGAACACACAGGTGTGGAGAGGCCACTCCAGGAAGCATCAGCACCAGAAGCTTGCACAGTTGGTGGCTCTGGCTTTCAGGGCTGCCCCCAACTTCAGTTTCTGTTTTGATTTTTTTTTTTTAAGTCCAAGGCAGCTTCTCCTCCCAGGAAGTGGAAGAGACCTAGATGCCACTCGTTTGCAAGATTGCAGCTCTGGCTGGCTCTGCCTCACCTGCTTCATGTACTCTGGGTGAGGGGATGTCTTTTCTGAGACTCGTGTTTATACTAAAGAACGGCTGTGGTGGGCCATGACTCCTTTTGCTACCTAAGCCCAGGCTCCTACACAGGCAGGGGTCTGCCAGCACATGAATGCCTCAGCCTGTCTGCTGCACTCTTAGCCTGACCCATGTAGCCACTACCCTGAGTTCTGACAAAAAGTACCCTCTCCCCCCTCTAGTTCTGGGAAGGGAGCCAGGGCAAACATCTCATTGTCACATACACTTCTGGCTGCTGATCCATCACCACTGAAATGTCCTGCTGCTTGTATCCCTTGGCATTTTTTTTTTTAATAGTTGGGCCACTGATGCAGATAGGCTTCTTTGCAGAGAAAGATGTTTCCAATCCCTAAGTGTTCCTGGGAGGGGCATGACACACTGTCAAAATCATGCAGGGACCCTCGTCAAGCCCTCTGGAAGTAGCCTCATGAAATACAAGCCTCGACATAGTCTGGCTACTTAGAACCAAGAGTCAATGACTCCGAGAGGATTTGGCCTCCACTGCTCTTGGCCATCGTCTGTGTCCAGGGTCTTGACTGTGCCAGCCCTGCCCCCAGCACTTCCCCTTCATCACTTCACTTCCGCGTTATTGGGAAGACACTAGGCACAGAGATGGTGCAGGAACTGCCAGCTCACGTAGCTCTCACTGGCAAGGCAGCAAGACAGGGAAAGACCTGTTGGCCTCAGTCTCTGCCCCTGCGCATGGACACCCTTGGTGTGGTATTGCCTTAGCTGGGTCTCTCACCGCTGCACGTGTATTATTTTTACCTCCTCCATAAAATATTAGGCTCCTCAAGGGCTTTGCCCCTGTATTTCGCGAGTGGCTGTATAGAGCCACAGCTATATAGAGAACAGCCTAGGGAAGTGTTTGGGGACAATTTTGTTGGGAACTTTCATAGAAACAACTTTATAAGAAGAGAGAGGGGATGGGAAGACAGAGACAGAAAATGACTGCTCCACAGTGTATTTAGGCTCCCCAACTATGGGAGCCCTAGCTGTGGAAGTCCGGGAAGTAGACCCTGAGAATAAAGTTGGGGCACCAGGAGATACTGGACCAGCACTCTCGTGTCAGAGAGTGTGATTGGACTCCCCACCACCGGGCCACTTCCAGTCTGTTAGAAATGTGAGAGAAACAGCAAGAACCTGGGGAACAGGGATATAGTAGAACCTGTTGGGTAAAAGGACACTTGTCCCTCTTCTTGTGGCCTCTCATCACTGCCCCATATGACCCTCAGGCCACTCAGGGCCTCTCACACTCTATGCAGGGGACAGACAATACAGTGGGACGCAGCAGGCAACTGAAGCTACGTTTGGAACTGGGCAATGCAAATGTATTAGGAATCACAGACTTGAAGTTGTCATGAAGGAAGGTAAATGGGAGGCAGAGGATAGAGGGGCTGAAAGAGGATGAAATCATGTGGTATTTACATCTCATCAACCAAGCAGGGATTCCCGAATAATACCTGTGAGAGTCCCACAGTATAACCAACAGATTGTACATACCCACCATAAACACAACTACAGCCCTGTCAATACCTTCTTTTGGGTGGAGAGTACCGGAAGATATTCACATACTCTAGGTTAATGAGTCCTTCACTCTTGTCCCTGTACAAAGAACAGTCTTCCCTGTTGAAGACCTCCACGAATGCCCTGAGTTCTTCATGGCTAAGTAAACAAGAGCTGGTTTGTCACCACGGGTCACTCACCAAGAACATGAGTTGTGTGTGGTTGCACGGATAAAAACAAAGCCTCAAGGATACTGAGTGTAGGGGCTCATTCACCGCTGTGACTCTCTCCATTTCCTGGCCTCTTGACGGCTGCCATCAGTGCCTTTCTGCACAAGTGGCAGCTTATGTTCCCCTGCCTCAGAAGGCACAACTCTGTCTCCTGAAAGAGAGAGATTTCTGTCTCACATACAGCTATTAAATACTGGGGACCCACCTTGATCGCCTAGATTCAGTTAGGCAGTTCTCCATCCCACACACCCTGCATGTTGGTCTGGTCCCCTAGGATAAGGTCTGTAGCAAGGCAGCTAGGCCTAGTCACCACGCATGGCTGGGGGAGGGAGCGTCTCTCTGTAGGGAAGATAAGAACAGGAAGGACCAGGGTCCAGTATCCAGGAGTCAACTCCAATTTGAGCGTTTGGCCAAAGATCTGATGATTACTTGTGGCTGTGCTGAACTTGGCAGTTTAATCTTGGGGGAGTGAATGCCCAGGCTGCCCGAGTTGCCCACTGTAATCCAGCCTCATCACCGTCTCTATGCTAGCAGATTCTGTGGCCTGGGAGAAGAGGACCCTCTCCTGACAGGTCCCTGTCTCCTGCCCCAGCTTCTTCTACCAGGCCAAGCAGAAAGTCAAGGATGTGGCAGGCACTCAATGAATGTCCCGTGAATGGGTGTCGGTCTCTGGGACTCTATGAATGACTCCGTGAATGAGAGGAAAGGAAATGTGAAGCAATTAGACCCACACAGACCCAGAGCTCACCTAACCACACGGCTTCCTGCCCTGGATCAGCTGCTAAAAGCCTTGTGCCCATAATGTCAGGGTTGGGCTCCGGAGTCCCTGAGGGGAGGGGCATGGGGTTGCTCTCTGTGGTCTACAGGAAAAGGCACTGGGCTAGAGATCAGAGGGTTGTCCTGCCCTTTAATACCTGTGTGGCGCTGGGTAAGCCATCTGACCTGTCTTCTCTCCGTCTCATCATCCATCAACTGGGGAAATGCTCTCCGCGTGTCACCCCACGACGTGAACACGTGAGCAGCGCTGTGGGAGAAATAAGCAAGGACTAGGAGCTTGAACCTCCACCAGGGTGCTTGCTCACTGCAGAGCCACGTGAGGACTGGGCGTAGGGAAGGCTCAGCCTTCCACGTGAAGGATCCATCCCACACCTAGGAAGAAAATCCCCAGCATCAGGACTTGGTCTATTGTGTGCCCAGTTCTAAGCAAAAAAATGAAAGAATGTTACCTGCTTTTAAGAAAAGATTCACATGTCCAAAACAATCAGGTATTTATAAAGGACTCTGTGATGAGTCACGGAAAGTTAATCAGTCAGTAGATATTTGTTAAGCACCTATAACGCCAGACACTAATGCAGAAGTGAGGATGTGGTCCTGTCTAAAGCACCTCATGAGGAAAGGAAAAGATATATATAGACAAGCAGATCATAAGTGAGTGAGATGGCTTCAGCCTCCGAGAAAGGCTGGAAAAATATGGAGTAATGATGAGAGCAAGCATCTTCACTGGGGGGAAGGACGAGGTAGGAAAAGCCTGCGGGTGATGGCATGCAGCTAAGGCCTGGACAAGGAGAAGGGAAGCGTGGGCCAGGCAGACAGCCTGGGAGTGTGTACCTGGAGCACGGTGAGTAGGGCAAGGTGGGCTTGGGAGCCGTGAAGGGAGTTCAAGGCCATGGGAATCTATGGAGGTATAAGTAGGACAGGGGACTCCTAGAGAGAGGGTGACCAAACACACAGACCTCAGTGCTAACTGTTGCGGAATCCTGGGAAGACACCAAGAAATTCTCTTGTATTCTCCCTGCAACTTTGTCACGTGTTTGAAATTTAAAAAAAAAACAAAAAACAAGTGGAAAAAAATGGGGCTGGAGGAGGAGGAGGGGGGGGGAAAGAGAGGGGGGGGGGGGGGGGGAGGGGGGGGGGGGGGGGGGGGGGGGAGGAGGAGGCAGCTGTAGTTGCAGCAGCAGCCAGGAATTACCACATGTGTCTGTAACTCCAGCATTAAAGAACAGAAACAGCTGGATGACTGGAGCTCACTGGTGAACTTAAGGTTCAGTGAGAGACTGTCTTAAAAAAATAAGACGCTGGTGTTTGGAGTACTGCTTTGCCCCTGGACTTATACCCAAGGGGGCTCAGGCTTTCTGGTCCAGTGCTCTTGGGCCTGTCCATGGACTATGACCATGGTGCTTGTGAGTGCAGTGGCTAGTTCCAGCGTGAGTGTGTGTGTGTGTGTGTGTGTGTGTGTGTGTGTGTTGGCAGTAGTGGTGGTGGGGGCTAGCCCAGTACATAATCACCTTGAAGAGAAAGACCAGGATCATCAAGATGATATCAGAATACCAGAGAAGATCAGTTTGTATCAAGAACCCTATAAGAGCAGAAGAAATTATCTGTGATTTCACTAAGGGAGGAGCTACCAAACTGCAGGGAATAGCAGACTTTAATACGACACTCAGTAGGTTTTCCTTCAATGGGGAAATGCCAACATGTCCTAATATCATTGACAACTCTTAAGTTTGTTACAGTTACGGCATGGAGCAGCGTTACGCTGTTGAAGTTGATCCTGTCTTCGCTGTGGAAGAGAGTGGAGGAGTGCACCATTACATAGTAGGGTGGCGTACTAAATCACACCATTTGCTTGTTGAACAAGCCATGCCAAAAGTCAAACTTAAAGAGACTGGCAGACTCTGATGTTATGATCAAGGGAGAATATGAGAACTCTTTGGGTGAACTCTAATAGCACAGGATCCCCGTGTTCATGTTTTCGGCTGGTATCAGGGATGCCCTGGAAGAAGTCACCCATCAAACTGGAGTTTACCACTCAAATGTCCAGGTAGTATCTAACTTCCTGGATTCTGATGAAAATGGAGTGCTGAAAGAATTTAAGGGAGAGCTAATTCATGTCTTCATCAAACATGATGGTGCCTTGAAGAATGCAGACTAGCTCAGCCAACTGAAAGACACAGCAACAGCATTCTTCTGGGAGACTCCCAAGGACACTTAGGAATAGTCGGGGGTATGGCCGGCATCAAACACATCCTGAAGATTGGGTATTTGAATGACACGGTAGATGAGCTTTTAGAAAATACACAGACTCCTACGATACTGTGTCAGTAAAAGGAGAGACTCATGGGAGGTCACCAACTCTGTTTTACAAAAGTCATCATAGTCAGCCATTTGCAAGAAGACGTCTCTCCGATGGGTGCAACTGCAAGACACCTTGTGGAACGACTCTTATTTCCAACACGGTTCTGCTCTGGGCAAATTTTCCCCTTTCCGTAATTGAGGGACCCTCAGATGTGTTGACCCAGTAAACTACAAGGCCCTTCTTCCTGTCTCCATCGCTAGATGCACCAGATTTTTTTTTTTTTTTAAGCAATTAAAAAACTCTTAAAGCCCAAATTAGAAGAATGACTGCTTCTCCAAAGTGAATTGTGTAGTTTGGTGTCCTGCAGCTTCTGGGGAGCATTTTCCCCAGTGAGTGTGTGGGAGTGCAGAAGCAGCTCTCCTGGGGGGATAGTGTTTCTGGTTTTAACAACAGCCGGCTTTGTAGTTTGGGCAGAGGTTGATGATAACCATCTCCTGAAATTGTGTTTTATTTGGTTATTTTGTCTGAAAAAAATATTTGCCGGGAAAGCCTGGCACTTTGTAATTGTAAGCTGTTGGTGCCCATCACTAACATTACAAATACCCTCTATGAAACACTGATCAGCAACCCGAAATTGAAAAACAATGAGGAAAAATGATGAAAGAGACACCAGGTGTATTCTTCTGGATTCTGGGTGGGTGAACATGTATGCACATACCTTCCACCGTAAATATGTATATATACTACACACACACACACACACACACACACACACACACACACACACACGCATGCACAGGGCCCTCACGGACAGTTGACTGCAGGTAGAGTGCACTGGAAAGGCTAGTGCTGAGGGTGGAAGAAAGAAAGATTAGTGGGGAGTCTCTGCCATGGTCTAGGTCAGGTCTTGCTCCTTCCTGGATGCTTGCCGGTAAAATCTGTGTCCTCGTCCTTTCAGCCTTCAGGCCTTGCCCGAACTCTGTATGTAACAGGACAGCAATGGACAGGAAGTCCTTGTCTTAGTCGGGGTCACCATTGCTGTGATGAAACACCATGGCCAAAGCAACTTAGGGAGGAAAGAGTTTGTTTGGCTTTCACTTCCACATCACTGTTCATCACTGAAGGAAGTCAGGACAGGAACTCAAACAGGGCAGAAACCTGGAGGCAGGAGCTGATGCAGAGACCGTGGAGGGGTGCTGCTGACTGGCTTTCTCCCCATGGCTTGCACAGCCTGCTTTCTTATAGAACCCAGGACCTCTAGCCCAGGGATGGCACCACCCATCGTGGACTGAGACTCTCCTCCATTAGTCACTAATTAAGAAAATGCCCTACAGCCAGATGTAATGGAAATGTTTTCTCAACCGACATTCCATACTTTCTGATAACTCTAGCTTGCGTCAAGTTGACGTAAAACTAGCTAGCACAGTCCTTTTCTTGCTTGTATCACTGTCTATGACCATCGCCTGGAAAGATGCTTAGTGTTAAGGACTCATGTGGTTGCACTGGGTTCAGACAGACAGTCCAGGATAATCTTTCCATTTCAAATTATAAACCTTAATCACAGCTGCCGAGGGCTTTGCATCTTGTCAGACAGCGTGGGCACAGGTTTCCAAGGATTAAGACGGTCAGATCTTTAGGGGCTAGGACTTTACAGCCTATAACTAAAACAGGCTGATGGACTGGATTTGAGTAGAAAGGAAAATAACTGAGATGGCTGCCATATCTTCTCTGGGCCACCAAGTAAAGCTGGAGCCATCACTTAGGAGCAAGCTCTGGGAAAGTTGCACTGGACAGGGGAAGGAAGCTCCAATTCTGTTTGAGATATATTAAGTTTGTCATAGGTAGGAAAGCCCCAAACTGGGGCCCAGGATGCCAAAGGCATTATCATCAGAAACTAGGCACTCAGAATCCTAGCTGAGCCTGCCGAGTCAATAAACAGGCACTGAGCTCCAAAGAGTCACCAGGAGCTGGGGATACATAGACCTCCATCAGTGATGCTCTGGAGGGAATTGGAAGATGGATGGTAAAGCAGCTGGTCAGGCAGATTGCAGCTAATCCACTAAGCCTGGTGTTGTGGGCCACTGGGTGTGGGCGTGCTAGCAAGGCCGGGGCGGCTACTCTGTGGCCTTAGGGAAGTGGCTGTAAGGGCACATTGGGGGAAATACGTGGCTGCCATAGTTGTACACAAAGCACCGTGCTGGGCTTGTGACTACGTGCTGCAGGTCTGGGAAGAGGAAAAGGCCATGTCGACTCATCTAGTCTAGCTAGAGAGGGCCTACCTAACAAGACCAGCTCCTTCTTGACACACCCGTCATCTACAGATGAAAGGACACATGTGCCCTGGGCACTGGGGCTCAGGGGTGGCGTGGAATGAAGGCAGAAGTATCCTTTCCTCTTTTGGAATTGCCACTCTTAAATCAAACTGTTCAATCCAGGTGGAAGAAGGTTGGGAGGGGAGGGAGGGGAGAAGAAAGAGAAGTAGACGATAAAAAAAAAAAAATCAATAACGCTGCCCCATAAAATAAATTGAGATTTGTGGAATTCACTTCCACTTGACATCAAAGATGCCGATTTGGTGAATTCATTTAAGGCCAAATTGAAAGCGTATCATTTTAATCTGGGTCCCTAAGCTGCCCCAGCTCGGTGGCAAGGGCCTGGGGGGCTAGGTTCACTGAAGCTTTCCATGCTTGTTTGGGTCCGGTCTTCACTGCTCTAGGGGAGCTCTGCCCAGTGTGCTGGAGACGTGGATCGTCCTCTCTGTGTGCTAGGTGCTCCCAAAGTCAGGGCTGTGGTTGAGTTTGACTGCCTGGTAAGTGACTCGGAGACCAGCCAGGACTTTGGGCATTTGGTCTTGTGCAGTTCTTTTGAGCTCCTGGGCCTGAGTATTTCCTCCTGTCAGTGAGAATGGAGTGAAGGGAAGATACTCAGAGCCCATAGGCTGCTATCTGGATGCTGTCCTTCAGAACTTTAGCTGGTAGGTGAGCTGGGCCTGGAACCCTGAAAAAAAAAACAGAGACCAGATGAGTGCAACATGGATTTCCTTAATCCAGGTCTTCCCACCCCAAAGGGGACAGGGCCAAAACATGCTAGGGCAGGAGATGGCACATCTTAACAGAGGGTTACATCCAACTTCCTATTGGAAGCTTCCTTCAGCCCAAGACACAGATTCATGGCTGCACAGTCTATAGACTAGCATGCTAAGACTGAGGAGAAGTCATGTGTGACCCAAGAGAACAGTAAGGGTGGAGAAGGTGTGGCTAGAATGATGCAGAAATGTAGATAGACAAGAAGTATCTGGAATGGGCATATTCAGATGCAAATTCCTACTGCATAATCCGGCTACTGGGCTCCCGTGTCTCAGTTTCCACACCTCTCAAGTGGGAACAGAAGTAGTGGTCTTATCACAGAGGACTGTCCTGTGCTCACATGATGAATGCTGTTGCTACGGGAATCAGCATAACCACTAGATAGGGAACTTCCCACAAGTCATTGAGCCTTATCCAGGCTCAGTGTTCTCCTCCATCAGGTGAAGGGTTAAAGGTAGAATCAAATGTCTTCCCAGCCCATGCCATACTGGACTTGCTGGAGGTTCTGCCCCTGAGAAGCCCTTCCCTATCAAGTGATTGTCTCAGCAGCTTCCAGCCCTGAACCCCAGAACCATGAGACATGTGGAGATCTGGAAATGGGAATTGTCAACTCATGAGCTGTCCAGGAAGGGCAGCAGTGGCTAGCAAAAGACCAAATCCAAGGCTCTGCCCTGCCAGAGCCAACTCTGCCCTGCTGGGCTCTTGCTCTGGGCTTTAGGATTCCAGCTCGATCTGACCTCCTCAAATTGAATGTTCACTTTAGCCTAGATTTGCAAAACCATTTGTGAATGCGCCTGTGCATGGGCTGTTTTCTCTAGGGTTTTAAAGAAAAAACTCATTTCAATGTCAAATTCACAGCCCCAAATTGAAATGTATTCTGAACAGAGCGAGCGGCTCAGAATTCCCGGGCCCCTTGATCAGCGCGTCACACTGTAATCACACCGCTCTTTGTGCATCAGCTGCAGGCCTGCAGAGGAGAATAGAAGACAACGCTGACCCTTAAGAGCAAAGAAAAGGCTTTTGTGTCGGCTGCCTGAAAGGAGCTGATGGGGAGAGGGACACCTGAATCAACCTATCAACGGAACAAAACCATTAGGATCTTCAGCCTCCTTAGCCGAGATTGGTTCCACTCAACAGTTTCTGGAGTTTAACGCGTACTTCTTCAAATGTATTGGGAGGGAAGGGGGAATTGGAGCATTTGCTTGCTAGCACATCTTGGTTCATTTAGGTCAAAAATGATTCCTTAGTATCTCCCTCCTCAGAATACACACACACACACACATACACACACATGCCTGCACACACACACACAAGTGCACACAGTGCACACACACTCACACTCAAGTTCACACACACAAATGCATACATACAAGTGCACACATCCACTCACATACTCATAAACACGTGCATACACTCACACACTCATACACAAATGCACACACAGTGCATACACACTCACACTCAAGTTCACACACACAAATGCATACATACAAGTGCACACATCCACTCACATACTCATGAACATGTGCATACACTCACACACTCATACACAAATGCATACACAGTGCATACACATGTGCACACACTCACACACAAGTGCATACACACACAGGAATACACAAGCACACACACCACACATGTGACACAAAACACACCTACTCATACAGTATACTCACAGGTACTCAGATCTATGCTCCACACAAACACTTCCCAAGCTTAGTAACAGAGACATATACTTTCTTGTTTTAAAACGACACTACTAGACCATTAATTGGATCAAAAGAGAGAAACCTGGATGAGGCTTGGGTTACATCATTTCAGGGAAGGAATTCTTGTTAATTTCTGCAGGATGCTAATATGATTCAGTGGAAGAATGTCTCCACTCTTAGGAGATGCTGGCTGAAGTATTTAGGGATAAAGTTACAATGTGTCTGAAGCTTGCTTTAAAAAAATGTGCATGGATGTTTTGCCTGCCTATATGTCCATGCACCACATTCATGCAGAGCCTATGGAGGTAAGAGGAAGGCATCAGATCCCCTGGAACTGGAGTTGTGAGCTGTCATGTGGATGATGGGAATTTAACTGATGTCCTCTGGAACAGAAACCAGGGCTATTAACCACTGAGACATCTCTCCAGTTGTTGGAACTTGATTTTAAGTGTGTGTGTGTGTGTGTGTGAGAGAGAGAGAGAGAGAGAGAGAGAGAGAGAGAGAGAGAGAGAGAGAGAGAGAGAGAGAGAGAGAGAAGCTAGAGAAAGAAAGAGGAGAGGAGGGTAAACCAGGTTAGATGTTAGCACTCATAAAACCTGAATGCAGGTCAGAGATAGTCATTGTTCTGGTCTTTAAATACTTTTGCAAAAACCAAACTAAACAGAAACTACACAAAATGACACCTGCTCCCTCATCAGACCCCCATGACACCTCATCCTCACTGCCTTTTCTCTGCCAGTGCTAACAGTTGTGAAGGGCTCACCCTTTTCTAGGGGCCTGAGTACTGTAGTCAACTCCATTTTACAGAGTGAACTGAGCACAGGTGAAGAACAGACAGCAAATACAGGTTCTCAGGAGCTTGTTGCTGGCTCCTCTCCTGTGTTCTGGACTATTCCAACCCCTCTCTGAGCACACCAGTATTTGCTCAGGAAGCCATTCTTCTCCCATAGACTGGCCTATGCCATTCTAATGATCCCATCCCCCATAATTAGGAGCTAGATTAGGGATGGGCATAAAACACCAGTGTTTCCATTGATCTAATCAGCTAAGCTCAGGGACTTATGCCAGACGTCTAGAGGCATCTAGGAAGCAGCACTGTCCTACATCTTTCCTGGACATCATCAGGCATTTTCCACAGCTGAAATAGCTGCCCTGCCTTTGAGCTTAGAAGACAGCCTTGGCATACAGAAGCCCCTTGGCCTCAGGAGTGCCTGCTATGGGGAGCTTCTAAGTCACCCATTTTGAGTGAAGTTCTCTGCTGCTTACACCCCTGACTGATAATATGCACACTGCCTGGTGCTTTCCAACTTGCAGCTGAATTGGTTAGTTATGCCGGGGTCTCTCTTCCTGCTTTTGATCTTATCTGAGCGTCTTTTGCTCCCTGAGTTCAGACGTTTTGTCAGATTCCTCATTTCCTCTCGGAATCCTGATCCATGACTGGCATGAAGCCAAGAGGAAGTTTGCTATCCAGGGCATTGACATGTGTCAATGTCTCCTGCTTGGTTTTCTCTCAGCAATTATTCTGAAGGATTTACCTGTCTCTCTACCTTTTGAGAATGATCTGGGCTATAAATACAAAAGTAGGAAGGAAGCAGGGAGCAGAGGTTAAATTAAAACATCTATTTAAAATAGTTTCTCAGGGAAAGTGTTCCCGTGGTTTCCGAGAATAGCACAGCAGTGTTTCCAAACTTTTCTCTGCCAATGCCCTCCTTTGACACTTTACTGGCTCATCTTTCTTCTAGAACTTTCGGTAAAACTCCCAAAGGTGAAGAGGGCAACTCTGTTAACCTAACTGAAAAGTTTCTAGCCAGCAATTTCCTACGATTTGGGAAGATTTTCTCAAGCTTTAATTCCTATAATAATTCATATTTTCAAAAAAAACCCCTCTATGACTATGCCCCAAATCAAATTTCTGTAAATTAAGTCTATTTTCAACTCCTGCTTCCTTGAGATTCCAAAGTGGCCAGCCCTCGGAACAGCACTGGTTTAAACCACCTATGGTCACATAAAGAGTTCAGAGGAGAGCAGGAGAGCCCTGGCTTCGTGTGCACCTTTGTTGTGTGCTTTGTTAACTATCACTGTGCCTGCCTGCTCCTTCTCTTTGGGGCCAGGGTTAATTGTGTTTGTGCATTATTTCAAATGCCTTTGATAGTTGAGTGTTCATCAGGGCCATGGGTCTCAGTGAAGGGAGTCAAAGGTTTGGAGAGACAATGAGTTTCCACAGCCTTAGAGGCACTAAGAGCCTAGGGTTCTCATCAGTTCCTGAATCCAAAGCAAGGCTTTTATCAGGCAGGAAAGGTGATGCAGGGCTGGGAAACAAGAAAAGATAGGGGCCCAAACAAACACTCAGACAGCTGTGCTAGGGGACAGAGAGGCAAGGTTGGATCCTCCCTATCATGGGCACAGTTGAGAACCATGGGGTCCCATTTCCTAGATCTCCTACTGTGGGATGTCCTGTATGCTGTAAATATATGTTGTTATGATTGATTGATAAATAAAATGCTGTTTGGCCAGTAGCCAGGCAGAAAGGATAATGTAGGTGGGACAAGGAGGAGGAGAATTCTGGGAGGTGGAAGGCAGAGGCAGAGAGACACTGCCAGCCGCCCGCCATGAAAAGTGAGATGTAAGGTACCGGTAAGCCACGAGCCACGTGGCAACCTATAGACTAATAGATATGGGTTAATTTGAGATATAGGAACTAGATAGCAAGAAGCCTGAGCCATTAGGCCACACAGTTTAAATAATATAAGCGTCTGTGTGTTTATTTTATAAGTGGGCTGCGGGACTGCTGGGGTTTGGCGGGAGCTGGAGAGAAACTCTCCAGCTACAATCTCCCCATGAAATTCATCCAGGTATCAAAACCTCCCCAAA
>CABHPQ010169287.1:0-44668 GCA_902168405.1 Peromyscus aztecus
TATCCTGTTGGTTAGAAACAAACATAATTCATTATCCCATTAACAGAGTGATTAAAAACCCTGTGCACTCTTGTATTCATAATGCAACAGGTGATGTTGGTTCTTTACACATAATAAAATGAAAATCCCCAGGGAAATGTGTCTCAGGATATAGCTACTGAAAGAGACATGTGGCTCCCCTTAGGTACTGGAAGTATCTTAATTACTTGCACAAGATGACAGAGAGTACATGTAAGTTTTAAATAAAGATCAACTTAGTAGACTTAAATAGACTCAAATTCAAGGTTTACACACTATCAGTACCAATACCTTAAGCACAGTTATCTGTATCCAGCAAATGTATTGTATCAGTTGATATCCATTAGTCATTGTTTTCCTGGAGAATGTAACACCAGGACAAGCTCCAGCTAGGAACTGTCCTTCTTCTGCTTCCTCCACGTTCTTGCTCTTTTCTATCAAATGCTTCTGACCCCTTATAAAACTGTCTGTCTCTCCAGAGTAGATCTGCGAGTTCTTCAAGGACAGAACTCTTCTTATCTTTTAGTTTTCAGGGCCTGAATCAGAATAATTGAAGGAGATGTGTGGAGCTGTATACTGGCAGAATCAGGAAAACCCAAACTTGAATAATATTAGCACTGGAATAATTTTATGTATCTAGAAAATGAAACCAATCTTACATGCAAAAGTGACCAAAAGGAATGTCTAGAATTGTTTTTTGCTATGGTTTACAATGAAGTATGGACCCTGAAAAATCCTTCATTGAAGGCCTGGATCCCTGCACAGTAGGAATCGCCAGAGGGAACTATGGGAAATGACTGGTTCATAGGTGGCTGACTTCACTATATTAACCCACTGACAGACCTGTCTGTTGAACTATCAGGAGGGAGAGCCTGGCTGGGGAAATGGGTCATGAGGCGCTTGTCTTGTGGTTTGCTCTGTCTCTGTGTGAGATGAGTAGCTCCAGTCTACTTGACCCTCTTCATCAGTGTGCTCCACGCTACCTACCACAAGTACACAGATGGGGCCAGATAACCATCAAATGAAACTTCCAGAACTATGAGCTTAAATAAATCTTCCTTTTTTAAAGAAAAGTTATTTCTCTTAGGTATCTGGTATCGTAAAAAAAAATAGTTAATGCAGTATTTGAGTAAAAATTCAAATAAAATGATCATAATGGCATTCTAGTAGAATGTCATATATTCTTGAAAAATTGAAACAACTATTGCAAGGAATGCAGCAATTTTTTTGTGTATTTATGCTACTTCCAAAGTTCACTTTCATGAAATTAGTAGAGGAATCTATCCTTTGACTATGAAATCACATAGACTCAGAAACCTCATAACTTAAGAAAATTAATAATCTTCTAAAAGGACAATTTCTCAAGGCCTAAACTTTCCACCCAATTCCCAAGCAGCATTCGTCTGCTGCCGCATACAGCCTCAGGATGAGTCTTCACTTCTGTGGAGGCAGAACTTCAGGAAGCATGTTCCCACCATTATGCCCCAGGTAGTCCCTGTCCTCAGGCCTAAATAATGTAAAAACAGTGGCTGGTGAGCTCTCTGCGATGTCAAAATCGAACTCCATTAAATGTGCTAAGTCATGAAAGATAAATGCGAGTTACACGGCCTCAGGAGTCAATTAAAGATAGATGAGTTAGGTGTGTATCTGTAAACTCTGGAAAGAGTCTTTGCCTAGTCCAAAAAACGTTACAAAGGCATTTGTAAAGAGGAGTCCCAGTAAGCCTGTGGTTTCTTTGCTAGGTAAATCCTAACAAACCTACATCTGACAGATGACATCATGCAGTCTCGAGCTTCACTCTCCGAGTGACATGATGTCGAAGTTAACCCCCTTCTATGAGCTGTATCAATTCAGACCGGAGCTGCCCCTACGCTGAGCAGATCGACCTGCACCACTCAGTTTGCAGAGCATGGAATGACATTGCCAGGAGAATCCTACTTCCTCCACTTCCTCTCAGAAGGTCAGGCCTGTAAGTGCCTTTGTGTGAAAGCTCCTGAGATCTCTGGTGGGAAGCCCTGAAGAGCAGTGAGCAATGAATAATGAATGTCTCTTTGGAAGAACTCTCTTTAGCGGGCAACCAAAGCTATTTTTACTTTATGGCAAAAGCACTTTGGGAGACATATTCCCAAACCACATTACAGGATGTGTGAGATGGTGGAGACTGCCAAATGCTGGCGAAGTTTAGCATGGCAGTGCACGCTTGTGGGATGTTGAGTTATGAGTTATGAGCAATACTTGTCCTGATAAGCCGCCTTCTAGATTTAAGCACAGAATTTTGTAAATCAGTACCCCTCTTTTCCTCCTGGCTTTGTCAAAAGAGTAGGCCTGGGCTCAAAGAAGAGAATGTAATTTACAGAATATACAGCTTGGATCCTGGGAAGCCTTGTACAGACAGAAAGTGGAATGACTTTCTGAAACTCACAGATTCATTAGATTTTTTAGAATGAAAAACTCAGCAGGAAAACCATTCCAAAATAAATTTAGGAAGTGGTGATATCTGTGGATTATAGAGTTATCAGCTCCTGTCTTCCAATGCCTAGGCACATTACCATAGCAGGGGACCCTCTTCACTTCCTTTGAAGTTGAAAGAAGTCATACAAATGAAAAGACTGAGGGGAGAGACACCAAGACAGTGTCTGGTTGGCAGCTGAGGGCCAGCTAGCAGAGGAATATTCCCTAAGATCGGGATCTTTGATGGACAGAGGTTTGGACACATTACTACATTGCAAGGCAGACTGACAGTGAGACCTTCTGTCCTCCTAAATAATTTCTCCTTGGATAGACTTCAGTCCCTGAGTCATCACAAGTCTTGGTGTTCTTGGGTTTGGTGGTGGGTTGCCGGAGTGATAAAAACCCAATAATACATGCTGGAGGGACCCATGATGTTCTGTGTTATTAGCAATGATGATATTGAGGCCATCTCTTTCATACCCCTCTTTCAGAGCACTTTGCTATCTGTGATCCCCTTTGAATCTCTTCACAGCTTAACTAGGAAAGCTGATGAAGAAATTCTAATCCCATAGATTGTAGATAGAAGACTCAACAAGGTCAAAGTCTTTCCTTCAAGCCCCCCAAATCAGAGGTCACAGGACAGTCTGGGCAGACTTAGAACTTTGTAAAACATAGGCTTATGTTATGCAGCCCTGCGTGGTCCAACAGAAATTCACACTCACTCCTAGAAAATGTCAGCTGCACATTACTGCTGCACAAGTGGGGGCATAGGGCATTTCCATTCAAGAAAAAAAAAACTGTATCGTTTATATCAATATTCTTCTTGATCTCTGTGTAATTCTTTTATGTATTCACTGATCCTGGAAGATCTGTAATGTGAGAGCCCGATGGGAGACAGAGATGAGGATGAACTAAAATATAGCATCCAGCCACAGGAGCTGCCCATCTCAAGGCGCGTCAGTTATGCTATAAATAATGAATGGATGGAAGGAAAAAAGAGGGCTCCATGTATGGACTGCGTATAAAAGCAACCAGGTTAAGAGTCCCTCATTGTCACTGATGCTGTGGTATTATTCAAATGCCACATCAGAGTCACGGGCAACTTGATATTTTAAAAGGAATGTCCTTTACTTTTGGGAAATCAAATATCCCCCCTCCCAAGAAATCAGTATTATTGAGTTGTCTTTTTATAAGGTGACTATAAAATTCTTCATAAAATGGGATGTTTCGAAATCTATCTGGAACCATGTATTTGTGTTGCTTTGGACAGCTGCCCAGAGGGTTTCTCACCTGCTTATTCTTGTGATCAGTGCTTCTCACAACATGCTTGAGGACAAAAGATCATAGGTTTTGCACACCCTTTAAAAATAAGAATCATGAGTTTACAGTGGAGTGAGGTGGTTTTCCTGTTTGCCACCCCACCACCCTGTTTCAGCGTGAACAGGAGATCATAGCTATAGATTCTCAGAAGAGTGAACAAGACACTGGATGACTGGACCCTGAAGAGGGTAGGACTGAAGCATCAGTTTCCCTGATAGCATTCTTCTCATCTGAACACCGCCTGGCACACCACAGCATGAACTTCTGTTTTGTGATTTGTGTAATACATTTACTGAATTAGTGAATAAAAGGCTATTCTTCCCAAATTATAATTAATTCTACTGATAAGCAAAGCTTAATAATATATAGTGAAAATTTCTAATGCCTTATTTTAAGTGGTTTCATACAAAATTGATTGTTACTTTTCATTATGTGTGTCTGTGTGTACACGCGAGTGCAGGTGCCAACAGAGACCAGAAGCATCAGATTCCCCCAGAGCTGGAGTTAAAAGCCATTGTGAGGTACCTGATATAGGTATTGGGAACTGAACTTGGGTCCTCTGAAAGAGTAATGTGGTGGTTTTGGATGAGAATGGCCCTCACAGACACTCATAGGAAGTGGCATTATTGGAGGTGTGTGTGACCATGTTGGAGGAAGTGTGTCTTTGGAGGTGGACTTTGAGGTTTCAGAAGCTCAAGCCAGACCCAGTGGCTCACTCTCTCTTCCTGCTGCCCATGGATCCAGATGTAGAACTCTCAGCTACCTCTCCAGCACCATGACTACCTGTGTCTCACCATGCTTCCCGGCATGACAATAATGGACTAAACTTCTGAACTGTAAACCAGCCCCAATTAAATGTTTCCTTATAAGAGTTGTCTTGGTCATGGTGTTTCTTCACAGCAATAAAACAAATTAAAACAACTAGTATATGTGTTTAACTGCTGAGCCATCTCTTTAGCTTCTAGGTCAGTGGTTCTCAACCTGTGGGTTGCAACCCTGGAGGTCACATATCAGATATTTGCACTAAGATTCATAACAGTAGCAAAATTGCAGTTATGAAGTAGCAATAAAATAATTTTATGGTTGAGGGGATCACGAGAGCATGAGGAACTGTATTAATGGGTTGTAGCACTAGGAAGGTTGAGAAGCACTGCTCTAGGTCATTGAATTTTGATGTTCATGTAAGATTTTGTTGTGGGGAAGCCATTTGCTTTCCCTAATGGCTGAGGATGTAGACGCCTAAGTATAGAAGCCCCTTTACTTACTGCCCTACAACCAGGCCCTCCCTAGTGGGAGTGGCTCACCAGCAACTGGTCTAACTTGAGGCATAAGTCAAAAGAGAGGAGCCCAGGCTTGAAACTGACTGGATGGCCAGGAGCTAGGAGCTGGATGATTCGGGGAATTAGGGTAGAGAGGAAGGATTGTAGGATCCAGAAGGATCAAGGACACCAGGAGAACACACCCCATAGAATCAATTAGGTAGGGCTCATAGGGGGTCATAGAGACCAAAGCAACAATCATGGAGCTTTTGTGGGTCTGTGCTAGGTCCTCTGTATGTATGCTATGGTTGTTCAGCCTGGGGTTTTTATGGGACTCCTAACAGTGGAATGAGGGTGTCTAACACTTGCCTGCTCTTGGGACCTGCTTCCTCCTACTGTTGCCTCATACGACCTTCACATGAGGGTTTGTGCCTAGTGTTATTGCATTTTGTTATGCCAAGTTCCATTAATATCCTGGGGGCCTGCACTTTCTGAAGGGAAATGGAAGAGCAGTGGATCTGGGGGATGGGGTGGCGCTGGGAGGAGGGAGGGAGGGGGCTGTGGTTGGGATGCAGTAGATCTGGGGGAGGAGGTGGCGCTGGGAGGAGGGAGGGAGGGGGCTGTGGTTGGGATGTATTGTATGAGAGAAGAAGAAAAGAGAGAGAAAAAAAGAAGATTTTGGTGTGTTCTATTCTGAACAAGCATTCGTATATACATGCTCGTCTATATGTACAGACTGGCACACACATACATACTGTGACTGTAGTTTAGGTGAGATCCTCAATTTGCCTTAGGATTGCTGTAGAGAGGGGTAGGGATCAGGTTCCTTGTATCTGCAGCTACCACATTATAGTGTAACAGAATGCTCTCGCTATTCCTCAGATCGTAAGGACTGTGGGTACCTGGAAAGACCCTGATGGTAATGACAGGATCCCACATGAATGGAAATCAGAGACTAAAATCAGGCCGGCAATCCTCTTTGTTAGTGTGTAATCAGTAGACCGGGCAGACTATTCAAAATTCCATTTTCTTCCCCCCTTGGCTGACACTACACTTCATCTGCTTTTCCAAACATTTTGAATTGTGACTTAGGATCCTCTGAGGTTTTACTGTTTCAGCCTTCGGAAAGTTGTAATTAAATGCATTCTAAGCAGATGTCACCTTGCCATGGTTCTGGAAAGGTATCAGAGGAAAAAAAATAGCCATCACAGGAAAAGAAATCCTAGTTAAGGCTCTTTCTTCTCATGTAACTGCATTCTGCTCTGTCTTTATAGCAACAAAGGTCTGTAATCAGTCTGGCTCCAGCTTTGTAAAGGCACCAGAGGGAGGGCCAGGGCGGGGGTTGTCTCTCTTTTCACATGTATGAAAGGAGGAGAAAAAGAAAAGACCACCTTCGAAGTGACTGAAATTGCATCTGCGTGGCAGGACTTCCAGATAAATGGACCCTCCACTTATGACTCTGTAGTCCAGACTAGGAATGTCTCCATTTCAAAGATCAGAAATGTTGTCATATTTATGACTCTGTAGTACTGATAGCTACTTGAGGCCCAGGAATGTTGTAGAGACTTTGATAAGACGGTGCCAGTGTCCTGAGATGAAGAGAAGGGGAAGACTCCGTAGAACTCCCTTATTCTCGGAAGTCTGATGGATGTTTGATCACATACCTCAAGGGTCAACTGGGCTGAGTTGTGTTCTATCATGTGAAAGTTCTGTCTCTAAATCCACTCTTTTGTAGTGTGAGTTGGCTCTGTTGCATGGGCCTTGAGTCACATGCAGTTATCTCAACATGGTAGTCAGCGGTTGGGAATTGTGGGTGGCTCTGCAGAAGGTGCGCTGCTGAACTGGGTGAGTGGCATGCAAGCCTGAGGCATGAAAGTCCTTATCATGGTCCCTTCCTGAAGCTCGTTGAGCTGTGACTGGGTTCATTCATTTAGAATAGGCTGTGTCTATGGATTTAATATATCAGGAATGAACAAAGAATTTCGTACACAACATGTCTCAGAGGTGGCTAAGAATTTGAGAACAAAAGCTCCATAAATTTTCCTGTTCATGACACCAGCCTCATGGAACAGTCTTAATGCAGTTGACTTTGTCCTAAGACAGTGACATCATCTTCCAGGAAAGCCTTCCCCCAATCCATGTTTTTTCCCTCAAAACTGTAAATCAGTTGTATAACTATAAAAATGGCTATGATTAGTGCCCTAATGACCTGAAAAGTTAGTGCTACTTCCCAAAGGGTAAAAGAAACTCAGGAGTAGCATGGATGCAGAAAATCAGGTTCCTCATTCAGCAAAGGTTGGTGGGGGTGGGCAACTCTTCTCATGCTAAGCCAGGCTGGTGTGCTTTGATGCCATAAGGAGTTTCTGAAGAGCGCCTGCAGGATCTTTGTCTACTGTTCACACATCCAATTTACTTCTGGGTTCTACAGATTCTAATACCCAAGTCTATCTCAAATCTGTCTTCTCTTCTTCATCCCCTTCCTTAATTCAGGTCCCCATTCATTTTTACCAAAGAATAGGCCTGTGACATCATGTATTACTTTGTGAACAACTCATGTTTCCTTTGTAAGTTCAGAGAACAGTTTCCAAAGCAACTGTAATGGTTCATTTGTCAACATTCTACTATGATCTTAACAACAGCTACATACCTACTCTTTATGAACATGATTCTATACACACATCACTGCTTCTTTCTGTAGTATGCACACTGTTCCTTTCTTGCCTTGTCTACTTAACTAATAACTAGCATTTTATCCTCCATTTTCAAGTACTTATCATGTTCCAAATAAACAAGCACATTGCTTTAAAATTAATTGAGTATATGTTCTGGAACATTACCATGAGGGTGACCAACTAAAATTTTCACATGTAACTGCTGAAGCAAACACAGCTTAGCCTTTAGGGCTGAGTGCAAGCATTATCGCACTGTGATTTTTTTTTTCCACCCGATGTCCATAACCAAGGTCACCTCTGTTGTCTTTAATGGTTTGCAAATCATCTAGAGTCCTCTATTTGACCCCTTCTCCACACTCAACTGTAGCTGCTTACTTGATTTGCCCAGTGACAATGTATTAACTCCCCATCATCTAATCCAGTGTCCGATATACATTAAGACAGAATGGGATTTTATGGGCACAGGAGACACTAAATGAACCTCGTGTGGCTTATCCCTCCTCTGAGAAGTTATTCTTTCTCAAGAAGAACTAGGAAAACTTCCATACACAGGACCCAGTAATCAAGAACTCTTACCATAATTTTACTAGCCATGTTTTTTTATATGTTAAAACATCAAAGGCTAGTGGTGGTATCTCAGTGGTATAACATGTGCTTAGCATGTGGGAAGAGCTGGGCTTCAATGACTAGTACCCCAAATATGACAAAACAAATTGAAACATCGGACAGTGTTTTAGGTGATGATAAACTTGGCACAGCTTCCAAAGTGCCATTTTATCACAAGGGAGTTACTACAGATGCAGAGCATACTGGCATGTTAGGTACCAGTGTATATTAAACTGACAATTTCCAGCAGAGAAAAACTGTTAATCCACTAATCAGCTGTTACACCAAAGCATGTAATCCACATCATAAAAACTCATTTCAAAAACTGACATAAAAATCAAGAAGTATTTATGTAGTCTTTAAATAATCATTTCTATTCTGAGGATTCCAGATCTGTGTCTCCAGCTTCAATGTCGGGGACGGCTTTGATCATATGCATCCAAAGTGCTTATGGGAAATTTCCCATATTTGGCTCCTGTGTATCTTAGACTAAAGGCACCAAACTCAACCTGCACTGTCTGCCTTAAAGCCCAGCTGTCTGTGTGAACCAGGATGGCCAGGCTTTCATTGAACTAAGCTTGCTGAGTGGGAGGTTCTCTTTCCTTCCCACAATGTTGATGCTTCTGTTTAGAAGTCTTCTGCCCATCCCTCCATCTCTCTTTCAGCTACTCCCCTTTACACCCTTTATAACTGGATGATGAAGTAGCAGCTACATATCTGCTATGCAGTCCTCAGGCCATTCTATCATCTAGAACACCAAAAACATATGCCTCTGAAACCCTCTATATTTTGACAAATGAGAGACTACCAAAGTCATCACATTCCAACACAGCCTTGACTCATCCACTTGAATTGATTCCCTGAACTTTCAAATGCAAGCCTTGGGCTAATAGGACCAGAATCTTACAAGTTTACCTGTCTTTACAGCAAACCTCCTAGAACACAGAATTAGTAGGTTCATTTGTTAATTGGCCATAGAGTACAGCTCTTGGGTATGTCCAAAGTCTCTTACAAGACACACAAAGTCTGTTCATATCCAGCTTCATGCCTTGGTGACTACTGCTCAGGTTCTAACTGTCTGTCTCCTTCTCTCTTCCATGCCTCCTTCCCAGAGCCTCAGGCTAACCATTTCTTCTTTAATAGCTATTCTCTTTATCTGGAATTCCTGCTCAGTTTCTTCCTGGGTCCTACCTTTAATCATTTTTTTACTGTTAAATTCCCTCAAGGTAGCTGGCTCTCCTCACCTTTCACTCTTCATGTCATGCTCTGTGGATCCTCCACTGGCCCTAAACAAACAGCTTCAGGAGCTTTGACTACCACTGAGGTCTTACTTTATGAGATTATGATTCATTTGAGGGGATAAAATAACATTGTACTTATCTTTGTGCCCTGGACATATAGCAGGCATGTGAAAACTGTCTATGGAATGAGTGAGTATTTGAGGAATACATAAAAACAAATTCCAATTTATTTAGAGGAGCACAGGTTGAGGCTTCACTTGCAAACTCCTGCATGACTTTGTGGTGATTTGAAAGAAAATGGCCCCCATCGGGAGTGGCACTATTAGGAGGTGTGGCTTTGTTGGAGTTGGTATAGCCTTGTTGGAGGAAGTATGTCACTGTGGAGATGGGTTTTGAGAACTCCTATGCTCAAGCTATGTCCAGTTCACTTTCTGTTGCTTGTGGATCAAGAAGTAGAACTCTCGGATCCTTCTTCAGCACCATGTCTGCCTGCACACTGCCATGTCACACCATGATGATAATGGACTAAACCTCTGAAACTGTAAGCCACTTCAATTAAATGTCTTCCTTTATAAGAGTTACCATGGTCATAGAGTCTCTTCACAGCAATAAAAACCCTAATTAAGATAGACCTTAACCCCATTTTATTCTATGTATCAGGTTCTTATGGGATTTAGCCCTTTTCTGTATAATAATTAAATTACCTATTGCTGCTTTGATTCATGATTTGCTTTCTTTTCCTGAAAGAACTTATATCTTTCAGCTCATGTTACCATGAATTAAATGGGTTAAAAAAATGGATCCTTTAGCCAGCGGAGAGACTAAAACAGAATTCAGAAGGCAGAGCAGTTCTGAAAGCATGATAGGAAGAGGTAGGTGACTAGGATTCATACTCTGTAACCAAGTATGAAATTCTAAACAACACAATTAAAGCCATTCACTCAACAATCATTTACTATGTATTGCTATTATAAAATAACTGAGTTAATTGAGGACACCAAAAAATCCATAAAAATTTTAAAAAATAAAAGAAGATAATGGAAGAATGAAATATCATCACAATATATTGTTTACAAGGGAGAAACTGTCAAAGACAAAATTAATATTAAAAGAGAACAAAGAAAAGGCAAATGTTGTGTTAGAGATGGTAAAAGACTCTGGACCATCAACTGTACTTTGGTGGGTCCTCTCATAGGGCTAATTCTTTTTTTTTTTTTTAAGGGATGACTCTAGGACCTCTCAGAAGCCCTTAATGATCAGAGAACAGGACATTTTCATGAGTCCATGACAGCCACTGACATGATAAGGGCACCAGGAAGAGGCAGAGTGCATCTGATGACCTGAGATACTGCCTCTCCCAGTCCAAAGGCAGACTGTGTGGATCTGTGTGTTTGAGGCCTTCATTGTAAAAGGAGCTCAGCCTTCTCCAGAGATAGAACTGGGAGAGGATGCTATTGAGCTATCAGGAGCACTTCTGAAATTTAGAGTCATATAGTTCTTCAGTGTAGAGACTATCCTCCATGAGTTGCTTAGTAACATCTTTAGCCTCTCCTCATCATGAGTCTTGCACTAAGAGAACAACAACAAAATTCCTCCAGACTGCCAACTGTCTTCTAGGGATAAAACTAGTCCTAGTAATGAAATAACAATCTATATGATGTGTAGAAACTATTTCTAGGTTTTAATTTTTTTTGAGACAGGATTATAGAGTCTTCCTACCATACCCAGATGGAAGCATTTCTAGCTTCAATAGAAAGTGGAAAATAAAACAGTACGTAACTTCCTCATTTATAAATCCATGACTCAATAACAAAATGCTGAGTTTTAGCACAGCAATACAGAGTGCTGACCTGCAGGACTCTCAAATGACAGTGACTCTCTGAAGGGATGGCAGGCACAGATGGAGAGTGTCAAATGTAAGATTAACTTACAACCAAATTTTGAAGGAAAGGATCAATGGTCTAAAAAGAACACTATTCTATTCATTTTATATAAATTGAATCAACTCTTAGGTGTGAGAATACATATGGTAAGACCAAGGAAGCTAAATATTATTTAAAAATCACATTATTGAAAATTGTCTTTTATGAGACTTGAATAGATAATTGAAGGTATAAGTGGGCATTTCTCAGAAATAATGACTGTGCAACTATACATAATCTTTGTTATTAGTATGCTCATAAACACATTCAGATCTCCTAGAGATCCCATACTGGGATGAGAAAAAATATTTATTTCCAAAACATATCTATAAATAGGCATTTAGAAGGTTACTTCTGACTAAGTCACTAGACTTGCAATCAAGAGATGAAGCACTATGTCTCTGCATGCCTCCCTGCTGTCTGAAGCCTCACAGCCCTTGCCAAGCAAGATACCTCATCCTCCAAGTGGACAAAGAGTATCCATCTCACAGAGCTCTACCTGAAACAATACATGTAAAGAACATAAAGGCAGAAATGGGACACTGGGGGAAAGAAGGGGACCATAAGAGGAGGAAGAACAGGGAGGGTGATGGGCAAGTAGGGGCCAAGTACAATGATATACACATACAAAAATGTTACCACGAAGCCCACTATTTTAATCACCAGTTAAAACATTTAATAGGAGAATAATCTGGAAACTCTAAAATCCAACACAAATGTATCAGTTTCAATCAATTTTGTATGTTCAGCATAGCCTGATGTAGCAAAATCATAAAGACAGGAAAATAAAGCCCATGATTTCATTAATCACTGGAGGTAGTCATTATTAGAAGAGACTCTGAGTAAGGAGTTGATTATGCATTCTAGAATAGTCTCTAGAGTATTTGAATTAAATGGGTACTTAAAATGTTTTCTAAATTAAAATTTCATTTAATTTTAAAGACTAATTTGGCCAGGCAGGGGTAGCACAGGTTTTTAATCCCAGCACTCAGGAGGCAGAGACAAATGAATCTCTGTGAGTGGAAAGCCACCCTGGTCTACAGAGTGAGTTCAAGGCCTGCCAAGGCTACACAGAGAAACCTTGTCTCTAAAAACCAAATAGATAAATAAATTAATTAATTAATATTAATAATAAAAGTCTGTCATCCACCTACCATCAGTTTTTCTCACTGGAAATCCAGTCTGTCTTCCTGCATGTGGACTAAACAGCAGCAATCCCACCCATGAACATCTTTCACTGAAAACTCTACATTACAGGAGGCCTATTCTGGATGGTTAGGGGAAAGCGACTACTTTACATCCTCCAACAAACCAGCCCAACAGGCTCCCAACTTCAATATAAAGGAAGCCTTGGTCAATTTCTTGTGAATTTTGATTAACAGTTAAAATACTGGTACCTCTTGCAGGGGGTGAGTGATAGCACCAAAGGAACAAAACCAAATCCTGGAGATTGTGCATGTGATACCACTTGGAAATACATCTGCTGTGGGATGGTATTTCTGTACACTGTGAATACATGTTGCTCTCATTGGTTGATAAATAAAGCTGCTTGGCCAATGTCAAGACAGAATAAAGTTAGGGGGTACTATCAAACTGAAGACATAGATGAAGAAGGTCAGAGTCAGGGCGGACACCAGCAGCTGCCCATTTATACTTAATATAAGTCTCTGAGTGATTATTTGGAAATGACTATGGGGTGGAGCAAGACAGAGAAAAGTCTCTGTTAACACATGGCACCCAACGTTTGGCAACTCCATCCACATAAAACCTGAGAGAGCTTAAAAAACAATTCTAAAATGGAGTCAAGAACAGCTTCCTAGTTCATGTCTCTCATGTGGGCTGCTGTACAAAGATATATCCCCTGGCTGTGGCATTATGCTTGAGCTGCAGCATGGCAGATTCCCACTGTCTCACACAGGCTGTGGTATAAGTGTGTACTGTGTGGCGGGTCTAAGGCTTTGCTCAGACAGATAAAAAGGATAAAAGATACACAGTAAAAAGAGGTCCAGACAGAAAAACCTCTAATCAGGTTCCAGTATTTACAACATGCATAAGCTTAAGAAAGAAATAAAAAGGGTATGGACAGTTATAGAAAGGAATAACTACTTTAAAATGATGTAATAGTGTCTTTAAAGAGAGAAGTAAAATAATAAAAAAAGAATAAGCCATGTAGAGGTGCAAAATATACAGGGAGTCTGGATCCTGTATGTTATTGTGTTGATTTTGAATTTTTTTAATGGCTGATGGGCAGGAGACAGCTGCTGGGAGACATGGGATTGAAAGAGGGACTGATGAAATACACCAGCCTAGATATGTTAAGAATGCCTTAACTTTAAAGAAGTCAGAAAGTGTGTTTTTCAAATGGAAATAAAAAATGCTTTGGGAAAGAAGTTTTGCTTTTGTTTCCTGTGGAAACAAGAGGCTGTGGATTTGTTCCAGGTTAATATGGATCAGGTTTGACCAAGGGAAACCTCATGAACCTTGGAAGGTGATATCTATCAATAAAAGTTATTGCTGGTCTTTCCAGGACTTGGTCATTATCTCAAATTTTCTCAGGGACCCTAAAGATACTTTATCCACAGACAGCAGGAAGCAGTTTGGAGAAAACAATTTCCACATTCCCAAGAGTTGGGGGTGTGAATGGTCTTTGGTTATTTGGTAGGTTATGTATGTTTGTTATATTTAGGGAAATATAAGAATATAGGATAAAAAGGCAACTATTAGTCTCAGATATTTTACATTGGCATAGATTTTGGTATAATGATACCAATTTAAAGTTAATTCTGTTACACTGTATATGTGTTTCTACTCTTGTTTAAAGGATTTTTATATATTGATACAAATTTAAGGTTATTTTTGTTACAACATATTGTATATATGTTTCTACTCTTGTTTAAGGCATTGTACCTATGAAGTTCATTTAAAATATAAGGTAAAGTTCTAATTTTTGAAAGCTATTATCATAAACTACTTAGTATAATCATGAAGCATGGGTTAATAGCTAGTCACCTATAAAAATCAAATTTGTAGAGATGTCAAGTATGCATTCAAGATCATATAGAGATATATTTTAGATAGATAATCTTCAAACACTTCAAAGACCTACAGAATATGGCATTTAAAATGTTCTGCTAACCTGAGGCTTTTTTTTTTTTTGTGACAATGGGATACATCTGTTCCTGACAATACCAATTTCTTCAAAGAGGATGATAGGCAATGAAGAAACTCCTTATGGAGTTTGTTTTCAATGTGGCAAGGCTAGCCATTTGGGCAAGAAACTGTTCTTGCCTGGACTGCTCGACAATATGCTATATAAACTGGACATGCAGGATCCACAGGAAAGCGACTGCTAAACTTTGCCAAAACAAGGTTGGACAGTCCTTCAGGTTCCTGCTTTACAGAACAAACTGCCAGATACTCTGCAGGACACAAAGGAAAGCAACTGACAAACTTTGCCAATATAGGTGGGACAGTCCTTCAAATTCCCTGCTTCATTAAAAAGTCTGCCAGAAACTCTAGACCTATAGGCTGCAGATGGATGCCCTAATGCTTATAGAAGAACTTTGGGTGACTATCCAGGCAGCCAGATGTCTTTGTCATTTCTAGAATTTTAGAAGTTGCTTGCAATGCACTTCCTGTTTACTTGGGTAATATTATATCCTTCTGGGGTCTTTGATGGAGTTGAAGACTAGATAGTTATAATTATAGTTTTCCCCAGTTATGATAAAAGGTAAATTAGATATAAAGCTTTAGACTCACAAAGATAAGATAGATGATAGAGTATTTTCTTTAATTTTGCCAAATACAAATAGACTAAATATTGTAACTGTAATTCTTACTTGATAACTGTTTTTGTTGTATGTAATTTTACTATGTTAAAGTTAAAAACCTTCCTTTTTGATTAGAAAGAAAGGGGGAAGTGCTATAGGATGTCTTTCTGAACACTGTGAATATGTGTTTCTCTCATTGGTTGATAAATAAAGCTGTTTGGCCAATGGCGAGGCAGAATAAGGTACTATCAAACTGAAGACAGAGATGAAGAAGGGCAGAGTAGGAGCAGACACTAGCAGCTGCCAAAGGAGCAAGATGCCAGAGCACCAATAAGCCATGGGCCATGTGGCAATACAAAGATTAATAGAACAGGTTAACTTAAGTGTAAGAGCTAGTTAGTAATAAGCCTGAGCCATCAGCCAAACACTTATAATTAATATAAGCCTCTGAGTGATTTGGAAATGGCTAGGGGATGTGGTGGGACAAAGAAAAGCCTCAATTTACATGCATCCTTCCAAATATGACCAAGTATCTCCTGGACTAGCGTGTGGAGCCCTAGCTGATCCCACAAGTATACTCATCATATAAGCATAGGGGTCACCCATGGAGAACCTGTGCACAGTTTTGAGAAAGTACCAACATAGCAAAACTGTTGGAAGCTGCTGGAAGCTAGAACAAAGAGAAATTCTTGCCTAGAGTCCTGTTAATTTTGACTCAGTAAAATTAATGTTGAGCTTCTAGCCTCCCCAAACTATTTCTTGTCTTAAGACAAGTATGAGGTCATTTGTTGGACAGTAGCCTTAGGAAGTATATATACAGTGAGTTAAAACAAAGCCAAATCAAAGGCTGTTGTTCATTGTAGCAGCCCAGTTCTTCTGTAAACATTGCAAATGAAAGCATTTCTCCTCTCTTAGGTGTTGGATCCTTGTTTTTTGTTTTATTGTGAGACAAGTTTTGTTTTATATCCATGTTGGCCTTGGATTATTAATCCTACTACTTCAACTTCCCATGTGCCTCAATTTTTGGAGTACCACACCAAATACAACCCTGATTTTTTTACCCAGCTACTTACATGATACATATGTATAATATTGCATTCATGTACCATAATCAAGTCACACACATACACACACACACACACACACACACACACACACACACACACACAGTGTGTTTATCTGTTTTTAAACAACTTGCAAACAATCAGAACTTCTCATAATTACATGCCTTCCAGTGTTAGTGAAGCTAAAAACATTGGTGACCTCAAATCCAGAGCCCAGCAACTTTGAGATTTTTGAAGTGAATAGGTGGAAGTTTAAGGTGTCTTTTTAGAGACAAATGTCAACTGAGCTGGCTTTTGCAAACCCAATCCCCAAGCTAGGTTGCATCACTTAACCTTGATGCAGCAGGAGGAGATTGGTCCTGCCTCAGCTTGATGTGCCATGCTTTGTTGACTCCCATGGGAGGCCTGCCCCTTTCTGAATGAGATAGGGGAGGAGTGGATTTGGGGGGCAGGTGAGGTAGAAGGGAAGTGGGGAAGGGAACGGGAGGAGAGGAGGGAGGAACTGAGGTCAATATGCTAAATAAATGAAAAAAAATAAAGAAAAAAAAGAACCCTGCCAGAGGTGAACATTGGAGATTTTTGAAGTATGTTCTCTATCCCATGGTCTGTGTCTCCCTGCAGCCAACCTCTGACAAATGCTCATCTGGTAGGATAACCAGATAGTCAACTCTCATCTTCTTGTCTGTGTCCATGAGTAGAACCTGAGTTTTATATTCTGCAGATTCTCTATGGATGGAGTAAGGGGAGTTCTGTTCCTAGGTTCTCCTCCCAGACACTATTTTCTCATTGTATCATGGTTATCAAAACACTATGTAAGAGTTTGTTGAACCTTCCCTTAAGTCCTGCCTTCCTTTCACACCCATAGATCCCAAGAGCTCAGGGGCAATGCCTCTGTCACTAGGTTGCACCCTCTTCCCAGCCAGGGTCTGGCAGCATTTGATGTACATTTTTAAAATGAATCTTTGCTTATCCAGTTTGTTCTCTGAGGGTACCAGATATCAGAAGAAAGCCAGTGTGCTTTAAAAAAATCAATACATTGAAATAAACAATATACAAAACGACCAGTTTGCCAGAGGCCAATTTGCCAAAAATCAATGTGCTAAATTTACCAAAACATTTCTTTCTTGTAACTGTTTGCATAGCTAATAGGAACTCATATTAGATTCGGCAGTTTGAGCAGCTCTTAAAGACCTCCAAGAAGTTGAAGGTGCTGATTGTTTTACTCTGTCTTAAGAACAGTATTTTATGGGCATTTACTTTATTGAGAGAAACAGAAAGTGTCTTAGATTTCTACTGAGAGGATTTATCAGTGAGATACCTTTACTAGTGTCCTGCTCTTGCTTCTCTCTTACTGCCCTTGATTATTCCCACTTTTCAGGTAGAGTCTATGTGCACACATCTACTCAGCTGCCACATCCCATTCACCATAGATCCCACTTGCCAGGTAGTAACGGATTAACTCATCATTTGTGAATGTTTCAGGTTCCTTGAGCTGTTTTTGTATGATTGCATAATAATCACTTTAATGCTTTCAACCAGGATGACTTTTCAACCTTAATTTGGTGCTGCAGGCAAGCTCCTTGTTAACTTTTATCTTGTCATATGTGGAGATTTTGCTTGAGGCATCAAATATCTGTTCATTTCACAGGCACCATTTGAAATATTGAGAATTTAGCATCTTTAGCAACATCAGTGATACACATAAAGACATGTATATACATATATATCATAATTAACATGTTTAAGATTCATATTTTAATAAGTATTTAATGAAACTCTTAGTATTATTTATTGATATAGTTGATTCACATCTTTGTACAACAAATTTCATATTTATGAAGAAAAGAGTGTCTAGTCTATTTGTATTTAACAAATTCAGAGAAAATAATTCTATTATCTATCCTATTGTATCTAATTCACTTTCTATCCTAATTAATCTTCAACTATAACTAAATAATCTTCAACTCCTTCAGAGACAGAATTAAATCAACCTATATACTTTAAGGATGTGCTGACCTCAGAATGGAAACCAGGATATGTGTTACGTTGGGGACGAGTTTTGCTTATGTTTCTATAGGAGAAGAAAAGCTGTGGGTACCATCAAAATTGATAAAGGTTCAATTTGAATAAGAGAGACCTCTTAATTAGAGGAGGTGATAGTTCATCAACTATCCAATTTAAACTAACTTATACCAGTAACACATGTCTTTTCATTTAATCAGATAATAATTTGCCAAAAAGGAACATCCCCAAAAAATCTTGAGAAAAGGTTTTTGTTTTTGTCTTTTAGGAGAATGAAGGTTAAGGAATCTGAAGAACATTGGACAAATGAGACAACTGAAGGAAGGGACAAATCGTCTATCCCAAGAAACAGAGTGAAAAGACATATGGGTATATCATCTAAAAAATTTTATGTCTTCCTAGAAAAGAGTATCTGAAATCTTAGGTATTGACCATTAAATATATTTGACTGAATATTAGACATTGCTAAAAAGATTAAGCCTCTTGTGCTTTTCATTTTGACGACATGAACATCCTTAAGTACTACTATGGACACAGAAAATGAAAAGGCCCAATGTCCATAGCTTATCATGGCTGTTAGCAACTCCATCCAGTGTGAACTTCACTAAACACAGTATTTGATACACTAGTAAATTTGATAGAGTAATTTATAATTTATAACTTTAGAAAGCAGGTATTTTAGTAACTTGCTAATTTGAAAATTAAAAATATTACAGCTTAAAAAATGAACTAGTGGCATGGTGCCCAGGACGGCTCTTTGGCATGGTTTCTCCCTCCTGCCTCCTTCACTCCTCTCCCCTTCTCTTTTTTCTCCTCTAGTTTTCTGAAACTTCGTCAGATAACCTGGAGTTCGACACTTACTTTGCTATCATTGCCCTGAAGTCAGGGTTGACAGAAAGTGGATTCTTGGGGACAAACTGACCGCTGCACTTTGATTACATAGTCTGGGTAGAATTTTCTCTATGAGAACCAGATTGAATTCAAAGATTTGAAAATGCAAGTCATAACTTCCAGAAGATTCCATAGGCGAGTGAGGTTTGTCCTTTAATGTAAACCACTTTGTGGCAGTGGAGGACGCGAGAGTCACGGCTGCCCTCATTAATACATAGAAATTAAGTTGCTATTTCTTCCACCCAAATCCAGCCTTTTATTGAGATATTTATAAGCTATAAAGTCTACATACTTTAAATATGAGAATTAAATATGTAAAACAATGTCTTTGGTGCTAACACAGCATAGTGGAAGGGTCGGTTGAGTTAGCACTGGTCATTCTGCCTTTCACTTTAAGGGGAGGGCCTTTCCTAAGACAGCTGACAGTGGGTGATGATTGTAATAAGGTTATGAAATCATATCTGGTGATTCTGGACTACCTGTTGCTGATTTTCCTTATGGTGTATATCTTAACCAAGGCTTCCAATTTTACAAACTCCTCTAACAATGGTTAGCAGAGTTTGGGGTGTTTCCCCCCTTGTCTTGTTTTATTGGAAGGCTCTGCTCATCTCCCAAGCTTTTCCTACTACAGTGAGAAAAATTCTAGCTGCAGATGTCCAGGATCAGAACATTTGTTACAAGCAGTTGATCCTCAACTATGTAGTGTGGACTGACCACACTGTAATGGAAATCCTGGCTTTCATACCTCTGCACAGTGTTGGGTCCCACTTAAATGGTGCGTTCGCTAAGAGTACAAAGCAATCCTTATGCCCAGTCTGTTTATAGAAGGAGTCAATGCTTGGTATCTCAGAGCACTAACATTTGATCTTAGTTGGAGCTCAGTGTTGTGGTTTGTAAGGTGGTTTTCACCTGTTTTTTTTTTTTAATCAAATGAAATTTAAATGTTGGCAAAACTTGCTGCCACTTCCAGTCCAGGGTAACTATTTCAAAGCTTGATAAATATGTAACACTCTGTGCCTATTCAGCAGTACTCAGGGCCAAATCATCCTTTTCACAAGATAGGATAATCTGGATAGATTCAGCTGCACTGTTGTCAATGGGCTCCATTGTCATGCCCTGTGAATTTGTCCTGGCTTGGAGACTTGCTTTAGTCACTGAAAGACAGTCTAAGGGACATAGCCATGTCACAACCCTGAGCTACAAGAGGCTTTCTAGTTTCTGCCCTTGCTGTACTTGTGAACCTAGACCATTACAGTATCAAACTAAACAAGAAGAGGCCACACAGAGGAGCGATGAGGCCCTGCCAGTTGCAGGGCATAAGACAGCCATCCTTGACCCCATGATCACAATTTGCATGAGCCCTACAGATACCAGTAACCTACATACTGAAAGCCAAAGAAGAAGAATGATTGGTAGTTAAGTCATCATGTGTTGTTACATGGCAATGAGTTCCTGGAGCAACTGTATCTCATATTTCACACGTTTCAGTAACAGACCTATTCAAATGGAACCCAGCATCACCCTCTGAACAGCGTGGTCGGGTTGAAGTTTCTGAGTCTCAAAAGATTCAGTGGAAGCTGAAGAAACTCTTAGGAGGGTCCTCAGTAAGATGACATTTGTTCTGAGAGCCACAGTTGCAGCCTGTTTCAGTGTGGGATTTTTAGAATCATGTTGCCTCCATATGTTTGCCTCCATTATTTCTATCCTCCACCAGGACACAGCTTTTACAAACCATCTTTATTGAGATGGAACACGCATACCATAATACTCACTTACCCAGTCAGAGGATGCAGTTAAAATGTTCCTTTAAAATTACAGGCTGTGACAATCATTACAGTAATCTAATTTTAGAACACCCAATAAACCCAAAAGGACATAGCTGTTTTTCTATGGCCAACAGTTAGTGAGCTTGGACTTGCTGTTTTGTGTCGTGGTCACATATTTCTTCCAGCAGCCTGATTTTTCCCTTTGTGACACATGCTGCGTGTTTTACTCCTGAACGTTAAGCTGGAGTCCTAGATGGTTGTAGAGAAACTCTCAGAGGATGATAAACATTTAAATTAAAGGAGCTAATTTAGCAGAGTTTGAATTTGAAGCATTGACATACTTTAATGATAATTCATTTAAAATGTAAAACACTAATCACATCTAGATGGCTATTAATGTGATTCAAGCTACTATTAAAAGATAGAAAATAATTTCCTGAATCTGAAAGTAAGGATGAAGGAAAGGAAATAAACAGAGAGTTAGAGGTGTGCTGCATTTTTCTAAAAAAGGTTGAAAATATTTTTATACCCTTTTGTGCAATGTGAAACACAGCACTGTTAAATTGCCTCTTTCATCAAGTCCATCACAGTTCACTACCTTAAGCCATGTTTTTTGACAAAAGCATAGCTCCAATTGTATGATTAAAAAAGAGAAAGAAAAATAGATTCATTATAGAGACTAACCATGTAGCTCATCTTATTGTGTCTTTCTAGTCCCTAAAGAAAATTTAACTGAATTATATTTTTAAGCATTTTAAATTATAGGTTAAACAATCATATTAACAGTGACTTCTTGTTTTAATTTTGGAGCATCAAACTCTAGGTCTAAGAAGATAATCAATCCTAGAGTTGCAAAGATATTAAAGTTCTCTGGAAGATCAATTGGTAATTATTCCACCATAGTTTTCAGGGCCTGAGGCTTAGGCATTGTATTAAACAGTGAGGAGATAAAGGTAAAATCATCCCTCAGCAAGTATCCTTTAGGCCATCTCTGGAGAAGGTATATGTTTCAAATTTTACATGTCTGTAGTCTACAAGTTGTGGACACAAATATCATTAGCCAAGCCCCTGTAGAGTAGGATAAAACCCAGTGGAGACAGCCAGGCATTGTGGCATACACATTTAATACCAGCATTCTGGAAGCACAGGCAGGTGGATCCCTGAGTTTGAGATTAGCCTGGTCAACAGAGCAAGTTCCAGGACAGCCAGCACTACTCAGAGAAACCCGGTCTTGAAGAACAAACAAACAAACAAACAAACAAAACAAATCCACAGGGGAGAGCAGAGAGCAATCAGAGCAATGCAACAAGTATGCATTAACCCTTAAATGGCCATGGCTACCACCAAGAGTAGCATTCCATGCCAGGACAGAGGTAGACAGCTTTGCTCATGGCTTTTTCCATGTTCCAGGTTCACTAGACAAAAATCCCTGGACAGTAAATTCTGATTCAGAATAAGATCCATTGTGAATTACTAATATGATGCCTACTGCCAAATAAAATTTTAAAAAAATTACAGAAAAAACCTAAGTATATGAAAAACATATATCGAGAAAAACATATATAGAGAATATATACACGTGCATATAATTAACGTGAAAATAAAGGACAAGAACTAGGGTTATTGTGAGTTAAACAAGAGAAAATGTAGGGGGATAGAAAGCTACCAAGCCTTAGCACTTATGGTTCATTATGTAATAATTGGCTAACATTCTCCTCAAACATGGAGGAATTATTGCCTTCCTCCCACCAGCTCTAAACTCAGATGCCTGCGGCTCAGCTCTGCCCTTAGATGCAGGAGTCAGAAAGCCAATGGCGTTCTGAGCAGTACATTCACAGAAGATGGCTGAACAGTATAACAACTGTAGGACAAGAATTCAGTAAGATTCAACAACATGATACTTTAAAAATGTTGCCACAGAAATCAAAAACGTCTCACTCCATGTGTATAGATCACATGTAGTCATGTGATCAGACATGACACGATGATATTACTCAAAGCGTGGAGAAGGACGCAGGCTCACATTGCTCAGGCACTCCTCTGGGATGAAGCTGGTAGGAGGTGAGAGGTGTTGTCTGACTAACCAGCAACGCAGCTGTCTTTGTGAATGGCTGCCTTGGGAATTTCCTTAGCAGAACACCTGCAGAAGTTCACTCATTCACAAATATTTCCTGAAAATTTCCTATTTGCCAAGCACTGATCTCGAAGGTGTAGAATCATGGAGAGCAATGTAGATTTCATCTTAACTTGCTTATTATCTGGAGAAGGTAGAGAAACAGACACTAAATAAAGAGAGCAGAAAAGTAATTGCAGGTTCTATGTGCTTGGAGTCATGCCTGACAGGATTTCCAGGTTGTCCGTTTTCATCTTTCAGACCCCTCACTCCTTCTCCTGTGTGCTCTGTGTGGGAGCGTGAAGATAGAAAGTTAAGTCTGGGTCAGCCCAAGCCCCCCCCAGCTCCAGCCAACCACTACATAGCCCTGAGGTAGTATTTTTTCTTACTTTCAAAGTCATTTACAGACCAGCTTGGGGGTCCACCTCATTCTCCCCAGAAAGTAGGACACCCTGTCATATGCTCTTGGTGGCCTATTGAGCATCAGGAAGCAAAGTTTGGAAGGGAGTTCTCTCCTCTTGGAGGGCCACACCATGGAAACACTTGGTCAGTGTCTCAGGATGAGACGGACGGAAAGAGCGGAGCAGGCTTCCCTGGGGTCGGGCTGAGGGCTGGCCATTTTGAAATTCCACAGTCACTTCAGAGAAAGCTTAGCAACGTTCACATTACCAGTGCCATTTCAAACAAAAGCACTTTTTTTTTTTTTTTTTTTTTTTTTTTGTTTTTTCAGACAGGGTTTCTCTGTGTAGCTTTGCGCCTTTCCTGGAACTGGCGTTGTAGACCAGGCTGGCCTCGAACTCCAAAGATCCGCCTGGCTCTGCCTCCCAAGTGCTGGGATTAAAGGCGTGCGCCACCACCGCCTAGCCAAAAACACTTTTTATGGAGACCATGACTGACCATTTTGCCTTGACACAGGCTTCTTTGTACTTCAGAAGGTGGGGATCCCACATACCATGTCTTGTTCATCCTTGTCCTCATCATACTGAGGACAAAAGCTCCACACTCTAGACTATCAAGGAATAGCTGTAGAAATGATTTAAAATCAAGTTTAAATTAATACAAATACAATAGCCAAAGCACATGCCAGGACTACCGGAGGAGAAAAGCGGTTTGTCACAGAACTCTTTGAAACACACCCTCTCCATGTTCACCATCCCCTCATGCAGAGATCTTACTTGTCAGCCTCTTCAGATTTAGCATTATCAAAGTGAAGCCTCTTGTCACTTGGGTGACAAAGCCATTCCATGTAATTCGAAGGCTCTAAAGACTCACTTAACAACCTCCTCTGTGGGAGTGGGAGTCATGGTGATCCTCCTGACAGGTCTTCAAGATAAGACCACTCACCCTCCTCACTCACCCACAACACAATGCTGCCATTAGCAGGGAGCTGAGCAGGTGCCCTGATGGAAGGCAAAGGGGTGTCCTTGATGACAGCAGTTCCTTTTTTTTCATAATCGTCAAAATGCCTTTCTCCTTTGTTTCCATTAAACAACATTCTTATTGAATCACAAGTCTAAGATTATACTAGCTCTTGGGAGACAAGGTATGATTTTTATTATGTATGCCTTTTTTTTTTAACTTTAAGAAGAAAACCAGCAGTAGTGGCCGCCCCGTGCCAGACACTCTCCTGTTCTCTGTTTATGCTTCTATATAACGTTTCAAATATCCAGTGAGTTGGTTGTCATCATTTCCATTTGTAGCTGAGGACACTGAAATTGTCATGGAATAAGAATTTTCTCTCATCCATTCAGTGATATCTGGCAAAATCTGTATTGCAATTATGGTTGGCCTGACTACAATCATGAGTCTCTTTCCACACTGTGAAGAGTGCTGTTATAACAACGATCCTCCCTCTGAGCAAATACTCTCTGGGCTGCTGCCCCAGGAAAAAGAAAGGCTCACTATGATAAAAGGGAGAGTCCTGTGCTTACCCCAGAGTCTCTATAACAGCCGGCCTCTGGGATACATTCTTCAGATAACACTAGTGAATGGCTGACTCCTTGGATCAAATCCCTAGGAAACACACAGCTAAGAAGGAAACTGAAATGCTCCAGCATTAAGTCAAGCACCAGTGTTTGGAAACAAGGCAACTGATTACACCCTGTGAGTCAAGAACTTCATGAAAATAAGCAAAATTGAAATACATGTAAATGTACAGGAAAAATTAATGACCCCCCCCCACCTTTTGGATTTCTGGGAAATGCTTACCCAGAGTTTCTTTTCCACTGACATTACATGTATGGGAAGGAGGAGATAAGCAAGCAGGATGAGCTGGTGGGAAACCACAGGGTTTCAAGTAAAGAGGAATCCACAGACATGAACTGAACTCATGATGTCTGTGCTGGTGAGCTGGTGGCTCCAGCTCTGACCTCTGGGACAGACTGCGACCCTCCCTCTTCTTTTCACAGTCCCAGAGTTCTGCCCACCTCTTTCCTGCGCCACTTTTATCTTATTGGTGTGCTTACCCAGGCTGTGGTGGTCAGACCTGCACACCCAGCTCCTCCTCCTCTCTAGCTGGATGTCAGACTCTAAGTACAAAGGCACATCACCCCTGATGATCTTCTTCCCTGCATTCCATGTGTTGTCACTGTGCTGAGTCTTCGCAGACCCGAGTTCTCATCCTCCCTCCTCTTCTAATTCTGACTCGGCTTGCCAATCAGGTTCCCTGTGTCGCCAACTCCCAAGAGTATCACATCCATTACTACTCATGCCGGTGCTGGAATCATGTGTGCTGTTTTCTTTGATATCGTTCCCCTTCTTATTCAAAGCCTGGAGCTCTCGCCCCCTCTAGGTGAAGTCTTGCACCCCATCCCACACAGAGGTTGATTCCCCCACTTTCACACATAGTTCTGTTATGCATTCTCCCTCAACTAATTAGTGCTACTCTGATAGCCCCAACTCTTTTAGGGCAACCTTTTTGGGGATTACTGTGCTTTGTAAAGTGGAAAATCTATATATGTGTGCATTTATGTCTGCCCCTGGTTATTATTTATCATGGGCTGTGTGATAGTAAATCTTTATTGTCAATTTCAGTACATTTACAAGTAGCTAGGAGATTAGTAAGTATATCTGTGAGGACATTTCTAGAGAAGATTAACCAAAGGGTGGGACTGATCCTGAAGATGGACGGCATCCTCCCACAGGCTGGGGCCCAGATGGAATTAGAGACCCTGCCAGCAAAGGTCTGCTCTCTGTGTACCTGCCGAACTGAGCCACTGTTCCGCCCTCCTTGCCAAGATGGACCGAAACCTCTGACAGCAGCCAACCCGCAAATCTTTCCATTTTGACTTGTTTTGTCAAGAATTTTCTCACAGTGATGAAAAAGAAAAAAAAGGCTGTCTCTGAGCTCACATGAATGATAATTCACCTTGATTTGATAGTAATTTAAATATTCCCCACAATTGTATTCCATTGCTTGATGAGCTCAATTTTTAAGGTAGTCTAGTTACCTTATGATTTCTAAGTGAGACAAAGGAAAAGCTGAAGATTTTTCAAGGTTCCCAAAATAGCTTTTTTTTTTCTTTTTTAGAAACAAAATAACCAAGACAGGAGTTTTTATAGTTAACTGGTACTTCCCTTTATGGATCATTTATTCTTCAAATAAATAGTTCCACTGTCCCCAGTAGATGCCTGAAATTGTGTCAGAACTAAAGACAGGATTGATTTTTAAAAAAATTATCTGTGAGACTGTGAGTGTGGTCCATGTAGAATGTCTGCCCGATATGTGGAAAATCCCGGGTTCCATCCTTAGCATCATGAAAGCAAGGCAGGAAGAACCACAGTTGTCTGTGCCAGTTTCTATTTAGCCAAAAGGAACCTTGACTTCATGGGAGAAACTCGGAAGCTTACAGATATTCCTAAATCATAGCTAGGTCAGGCTAAAGGCAGCGGGGTGCGGGGTAGGTGGCTTCCTGCTCGACCTTTTATTTATTTATATTTTTTCCCTTCCAACTTCTGCCAGAGATCACAGTGTAATTGAAGATGATTAGAGTGGTTTAAGTTTCATAGACATATTCTATTTTTCGTGTGTGTGTGTGTGTGTGTGTGTGTGTGTGTGTGTGTTTGTGTGTGTTGGGAAATAATGATGCAGATGGCTTTGAGGACAGAGATTGGAAAAGCCAGTCAGCTAAGCCTCTGCATTTTAGTGTGGGAAGAAAAGTTTCTCTGATTTTTTTAATGAATTCTTGGACAGTTCTGTGGCTTTGCTCCAAAAATGTCCTGCTGGAGTAGAGGATTACCTTACATGGGTCATTACACTCCCAAAGCTGGAAGAAGGCATTAAATTAAAATTCCCTGCACCTAGCAGGCAGAACATCACGACACTCAAAAGATGTGAAAGTGCGAAATGAATTCTGAGCACTAACATTACCAGCACTACATATTTATTGAGTTCAATGAGGTGCTAGGCACAGTGCAGACAGATTATGCAAGCAGCCCCCACAAAAGAGCAACAGCAACCATCTCATATGAACTCCCTCTTTCATTGACTTTAGAAATAGACACTATAATTTGACTTGTTAGAAACAGTCTCCTTTCAAAAGTCCCCTCAAGGTTTTCTACGCCTTTGTTTGATTTGAAAGTGGCTGATTCTTTGCAGTTTACTATCTATGAATGTGGCCGAGTCTCCCAATTTCTAAATTATCATAAGAATGCTGAGGGCTTGAACGAAGAACTCATCCCTTTGCAACTGAAAATTACGAATAAAACTTCCTGGGAAATATTAAATATATCAGTGGTAAAACAGAAAATACACTATTATATATTTTTTAATTTAGGTAGGAAAACATGCATTTTCAAAATTAATAATGCTGGGCTTTGAAACCAGCCTTCAGTTTTCAGAACACACACACACACACACACACACACACACACACACACACACACACCAAAGGCATTTAAAGAATTTCATCATAAAATCCAACTATTTAATATTGAAATATAAGGCAATTTCCATCTAAAAAAATTTATGTGCATTGATGTTTGCCTGCATGAGGGTGTTGGATCCCTGGAACTGGAGTTCTAGACAGTTGTAAGCTGCCATGTGTGTGCTGGGAATTGAACCCAGGTCCCCTCTTGAAGAACAGCCCATGCTTTTAACCCCTGAGCCATCTCTCTAGCCCCACAATTTCTATTTTTTAAACTAGCCCAAGCACAAAGAGAGAAGGTGAACTAAGATGGACTTGAGGCATGTACAGAGGAATCAATGCACATTTGAGGAACCATAAAGAGTAACTTTACAGAAATGGGAATAACTCAGTTTAAGAAGCCTGACTTTATGTAAATGCTAACCC
The DNA here is from genome assembly GCA_902168405.1 of Peromyscus aztecus. Classification (NCBI taxonomy): domain Eukaryota; kingdom Metazoa; phylum Chordata; class Mammalia; order Rodentia; family Cricetidae; genus Peromyscus; species Peromyscus aztecus. The sequence goes on from CABHPQ010169287.1 coordinate 28,407, forward strand.
ATTAGGGTTAAGAAAAAAAATTAAGCACTTTAGAGAAAATGGGTTATAAACTGTCATTGTTGAGTTTAGTGTTCTGACAGCTTTGAAAGTGACTACAATGTAATTTCCCAAGTTGGTAGCCACAATAATAGAACATCTGGATGTGATTGAAATGTGTGTGGCAATTAAAAAGAGAACAAGAAGGCAGCAGAACAATGCTTCTCCCTACACTGATAACTCTTGTGGTTTTGAACTTATAACCCAGACCTCAGGTATGGCTCTTGGTAGCTCTCCTTGTCGGGACTCACTATCATCCCTGTGATGGGAGCTCATCTCTGTCTTACCACTCTACTGTCTTGTTTCCTTACTGTGCTGCATCAGGCCTTTCGTCCACACACCTGTGTGAGGAGTAAACACTTGGCATGCAATGCCAGATGTAAACTGGCCAGAGTGCTGATTTCTGGGTCATCTCATACCCAGAGCTATAAGTTCTGACCTACTAGGGTCAAATCAATTCATGGTGGATGATGTAATAATGTGAGCGAAGGGTCCAAGTTCATTTTTCTCTCCAGTTGGCCTCCACATACATGTGGCCCCTTCTAGTATTTCTGAAGTAGATTTATCTACAGTTTCTTATTCACAACTCTGGAAATGCGCACCACAGTCCTAGGGCTTTAGACCTCCCCTGAGATAAGAACTAATTGTAAAGTTGAGCTGCCACTCAGTTCTCCTTCCTCGGTTTAAACACATGAAGCTGTGGAGGAAAAAAAATGTTTTTCAATTCAGTTCAGCCAATATTTAAGAGTCTAGTAGGTTTAAACTCAGTGCCAGGAAGGAAACAAAAATAGTCTTTAAGGATCCTGTAATCTTTGGTCTTGACACACTCATATCCATAAATTATATATTTACTTATATTTTACCTTCAAAACAGGGCATTTCGTAGAAGCATATTATTTTCCCTGCCATCTGTCCTTCAAAAGCACATATCAAGGTTGTGTGAAAGTGAGTTTAACCCAGGGCAGCAATGACTGCTTAGCATGCACACTAGGACTTTTCAGATTCCCCCACACCCCAGGCTCAGTGGAAATTGATGGGGTTACGTCAGCGGCTGCTTCTCTCTCTATGGCTTCCATGGGCGTCAGCTGACAGGAGTTTGCTTTACTTTTTCAAAGAAAGATTTATTTACTTTTATTTTGTGTTTGGCTGCATTATGTATATGTACTATATCTGTTCCTGGTGTCCTCGGAGGCCAGACAACGGTGTCATACCTCCTGGAATTGGAGTGACGCACCGTTGCAAGCTGCAGTGTAGGTGTTGGGCACTGAATCTGGGTATTCCGCAAGAGCAGTAAGTGCTCTTAACAACTGAGCCCGATTTCTCTTTCCAACCTAGGATGGCATGCATGCCCTCTCAAAGACACACTGGGCCTTAGCCAGGGTACTGATTCGTCTCCATTGACATCACAAAATGTCACCTGTAGAGAGGGCAGGCAGCAATGTTAAATGTGGCTACTGCTCACATGCTCATATTTGGTAAATGCTTACCCTTCATTGAGTATTTTAACACCCCATCATCTAGATGAGCTGGTTCAAATGTGTTGGTCAATGGGGATATTTTAAGATTGTAAAGGATTTATTGATACCTTTGGCAAATGATGGTTACAATGTGGCTTCAGTGAGAACATTCTGTGGTATAGAATGTCTCCATGCCCTGAAAGTGAGAGGAATAGCTGGTGTTGGGGGGTAAGCTGCGGAGGCCCCCAAGGTTGCAGGCCTAGGCCAGCGAGGATCCTCTGCTCCTGTGTCAGTGTAGTCTGATCAAGCCATCTGTTACGTGATGTTGGTTGATTTCAACAGTCTGTCTTCGAACTGATCCATGAGCCTCTGAGTGGGCTGCATACCAACAGTACAGACATGTAAGCAGAGGGCCTAGAAGGAAGGGCGGGCAAAATCCATGCAGTCCTCTGACGGGCAGTTCCCTGCTTAAGGTCGTTACAGAGTCTACTACCATGGAGTACTGTCTAATGAGATCCCATGGGGGAACATAAAATTTATTAATATATAAATGAACACAGTAGATGAGAAATGTTTTTAAAAGAATATGTACAGCATTACAATAGATTTGACAGGTTTTAAAGATTTATATGTATGTAGATGCCTGCATGTGTGTATGTGCACATGTATGCAGGTACCCACAGAGGCCAGAAGATGGTGCCTGAGCCCTTAGAGCTGGAGTTACAGACAGTGAACTGCCTGATGGGAGTGATGGAAGCCGAACTCTGGACCTCTGCAAGAGCAGCAAATGCCTTAAGCACTGAGCATCTCTCCAGCCATATTTGACAGCTTTTATGTGAGGTTACATGTAATAGATATGTGAATGCATGTAAAAGCAAACATGTTCCAAGAGATCACATAACAAAATAGAAAAAGTGATTACTATTGGTTGGGGAGATTATGGATGCTATTAAATTTTCCTTATTAAAGTTTTTCTAGTTGTTTATGTCCTTTTGCATGTCTCCCTCTCTCTGCTTTTTCCTTTCCTGCAACATGAATATATATGTTTTGTATTATATGCTTGTACATCATAGTCACATGTTGGAAACCATTTCATAATTCAAAGTAACTGTACTCCTTAAAAATCCTAATGTAGTCAGAAGTTTTTCTGTGTCCTGCCTGCCCCTGCATTGTCCAGACAAATTTCTCTCACCCCTGGTCCTGCAGCCACTTATGAAATAATCATTCAGAAGCTTAATATTATTTGTAAATTATATGGCCTATGGCTCAGGCTTCTTACTAGCTAGCTCTTGTAACTTAATTAACCCATTTCTATTAATCTATGTTTTGCCACATGTTCTGTGGCATTACCTGTGTGCCATTACATGCTGCTCCCTGGATGGTGGGATGGTGTCTTTGCACTTCTCCTTTCTCTTCCTGTCTATCTGCTTGGATTTCCTGCCTGCCTTAAAGCTGTCTTGCCATAGTCCAATGCAGCTTTATTTATCAACCAATCAGAGCAACACACATTCACAGCATACAGAAAGACATCCCACATCATTTCCCCTTTTCTGTATAATCAAAAAGGAAGGGTTTAAATTTAACATAGTAAAATTACATATAATAAACAGTTATCAAGCAATAGTTACAATTATAATATCTAGTCTATTTGTATTTGGCAAAATTAAAGAAATTATTTTATTATCTATCCTATATTTGTGAGTCTAAAGTTTCATATCTAATTTATCTTTTACCGTAACCAAGGAAAATTATAACTATCTAGTCTTCAACTACATCAAAGACCCCAGAAGGATATAATATTACCTAAGTAAGCAGGAAGTGCATTGTAAGCAACTTCCAAAAAATCTAGAATGACAGAGACAGCTGACTGCCTGGACAGTCATCCAAAGTTCCTCTGTAACATTGGGGCATCCATCATCTTCAGCCCATAGGTCTAGAGTTTCTTAGTCATTTTTTCCTGTGTCTTGTAGAATGTCTGGCAGGTGGGGCCAGGCGGGACACAGGAAAACTTCTAACTACATTCTACCCTAGTCAGTCTAAAATTTAAGAGTTTAGAGTAGTTTAGTTTTTTCTCCCTTACATAAGTGTTTGTGTGTGTATATGGACTAAGTGTATGAATGTATGTATTATGTATATATGTATTTGTGTATGTGTGAGTAGGGTTGGTGGGTATACAGTATGTGTGCCTGTGTGTATAGATGAATAAATGTATGTGCATGAGTATGTGTATGTATGTGTGTTGTGTGCATACATGTTTGTGTATCTAAGTGTATGCATATATGTACATATGTATGTGGACATGTGGGTATATATGTGTATGCCTGTGTGTGTATATGTATGTGTGTATATATGTGTGAATGTGCACTTGTATTTATTGTTTATATGTATTTGTGTGTATTACGTATGCATGCAGGTATAGTTCTGTGTGTGCATGTGAGTGTATATATGTATGTATTTATGTGCATGCATGTATATATTTATGTACATATATGTATATATGCATGTGGGTACATATGTTTATATGCATATATATTTATGTGTGTATATGTATGTGTGTATATATGTGTGTACGTGCATTTGTATTTACTCTGTTTATGTATTTGTGTATATATGTATGTATGTGTATATATTTCTGTGTGTCTGAGTGTGTATGTGCATGCTGTATATATATCTGTGTGCATATGAATTTGTGTTAGTGTGCATGCATATGTGTATATATGTACATATATGTCTATGTCCCTGTGTGTGCATGTGTGTATGTATATTATGTGTGCATATGCATATTGTCTCTACCTCTCTGTGTGTTTGTATGTGGATGTTTATATTGTAGAATATTGTTTTAATTATGCAAAGATGTATTACATTTGTTTATGCTGTAGAATATTATTTCAACTGTATAAAGGTGTGTTAGATTTGTTCATGCTGAATTTGTTTAATTATGTAAAGATGTGTTGCATTTGTTTCACCTTGTCTGCCTAAGGCACCTGATTAGTCTCATAAAGAGCTGAGTGGCCAATAGCTAGGCAGAGAAAGGATAGGCGGGGCTGGCAGGCAGAGAGAATAAATAGGAGGGGAAAAGAATGAGAGAAGAACAAGAGAGGAAGGAGGAGGGAAAGAAAGGGACACACCTGGTACAGAAGCCAGGCAGCCACCAGCCAGCAGACACAGAAGCAGTGAAAGTAAGATATAAAGAAAGTGAGAAAAGTAAAAAACCCTGAGGCAAAAGGTAGATAAAAAGAAATAGGTTAATTTAAGCTATAAGTGCTAGTCAGAAACGAGCCTAAGGTAGGCTGAGCATTTATAACTAATAAGAAAACTCCATGTCATGGTTTGAGAGGTGGTTGGTGGCCTAAAAGCAAAATCCTGGTCCATTTATATGCTTTAAATCATCAGAAATTGATTGGTCCTCCTCATGTGCTAATGTCCCTTTGGTCTACAGGAACTTTGAAGTAACTTGCCCTTGGAAACATTTCTGAAGAGGGGCAGATGGCTTTGCAGAGATGTATTGAAGTGCAGATCCTGGATTTGTCATGGCCTTGGGCAGGGGGTTGTGATTTTTCATGCAGAGGCATGCCCTGGCTATGGCTGATAGATACAGAACATCCTCTGTTTAATAAATGTTGAATAAATAAGAAACCTTATCATGTTCCCTTGTCAAAAACAACAAGAGGGTCTCCAATTCCTGCAAACCATGAGGGCCTGTCTGCTGCTGGTTTGGATCTCTGCCAATAAGGCTAGAGTAGAGCTTGGAATTTATCATGGCTTCCTGCTTTCTCTGTCACCTCCTCAGAGACCTTCAGAGGCCTGGAAAGGCCAGACTTTGTCTGAGGGATTCTTCCTGACACAGAGGCATGCAGACGGAATCATGCTTCTCTCCAGTGGTGAAGATGGTCTAGTTTGGTCAGACCCCTCTGTGGATTCTGGCTGCCTGGTCTGGAGAGCTTTGTGTTCATGAGGCTTTGTAAGTACAGCACTAAAGAATAGTTTATGTAAACAATGTTGATGTTTTTCTGTTTTATTTGAAGTAGTTACCTGGAAGTATACACCATTTCAATAGCATCATAGGAAAGTATATATTAGCACAGAGCTTAGCTCCATGTCTAATCCTGATGCATCAGCATCTTTAAAAGTGCACAGTAGCATGCCAGGGATCACAACAGTGCATCATTTAAAAAAATCTAAGATGTTCTTTCTGGATTAGATATTTGTCATCTCCTGGGGGTGACAGATTCCAATAGGAAACTGATTTAGGAACTGCTCTTGGGCTTTGAACACAGGCTGTGTTTCAAACAGTGGCCTCTATGCAGAGTGGGATGACATGAGACAAAAACCCTTCCTTCCTTCACAGCAACAGGAAAAGTGGCTGATACAGGACACCCAGGAGACACCTTCCAACTCTCTTAGAATTAAGTTCTGGAAATACCAGGGTGAAGTGAGGTTGTACTTGTCTTTATAGAAATCATCATCTTTCAAAGGCAGATGCTTAGCAAAGTAGAGAAGTCCCCAGGAAACACATTCACTAGCAAATGGATTTACATCTGAGCCAAGAGAAAGTAGTGTACAAACTTATTGAACCACAGCACATTTCTCTTATTGTGGGGAGAGAGTAACCAGAATGCCTGATTAAATTAAATATCTGAATAAAATTGTCAAAGGATAAACTTAATTAATAGGAAAGTGAAGAGACTTCCAGGCATGCTGAAAATCAGAGTCACATGAGTTGCATCCTACAGAAGATGATGGATGAGTTTGTGAAAAAGACAGACACTAAATAATACACATGTCTATAGGTTTAGGTATATCTCTGCTATGATTTGACATTTATACCAATTTTACTGCATAAACTCTCACCATATTCTCTCAGCTACTTCAAGTTATACACATATTCAGCATAATTTCTCATTTGCTGTCTCTATACTGGTTACCTGGTCCTGTCCTGTCATATTTTTTGATTTACAAATAAAATACTTTCTCTGTTCTCTTCAGGAGATTTTAATCAGAATATGCCCCTAACAGAGCATCATTTCAAAAGCAAAAGAGAAGCAGAATCATGCCCTTTTTGTAAGCAAGATAAAGACACACACAATTAAGTCAGAACTGTGTGTGTGTGTGTGTGTGTGTGTGTGTGTGTGTGTGTGTGTGTGTAAGAATAATCAATTCAATATGAGAGAGTCAATGCTGGGGCAGCTACAGAAAAGAAAGGTAACCGATGGTGTTTTTTTGAAGACAGGGAGAAAGGAGAAGGAAGAGGGAGGGGCTGGCAGTGTTTTGGAGGCTTTGTAAGTGCCTGGCTCTCTGTGCCTTGTGTATATTAATCAAGGTGTTGCTACTTCCATTTTACAAAGAAAACCATAGCTGGAGAAAATTTAACTTGGCAATCCTCATGCAAAGGAAGGAGGCACAAGGCTCTTGGCTTCTATCTCTGAGCTCACACTCTTTCCCACCAACACCCTCTTTTAGGGTGACACCAGTCATGTCATACACACAGCAGTCAGAGTTCCCCAGGTGTAGAACACAGAGGCAAGAACACCAGTCTGTACTGACCATACCTTCACTGTTCACACACATTCCCTAACATCCACACCCTGAGTGCCTTTCAGCTGTCATTTCATCTACTCTTTGCATCAACTGAGAGACAAAGATTGTTACTCCTCTTTATGGGGGAGGAATTGTGGTGAGATTTTATTTGTGCTCTAATAAATAAAGCTTGCCTAGAGATCAGAGGAAAAAGCCAGCCATTATAACTAAACACAGAAGTCAGGCAATGATAGCACACACCTTTAATCCTATCACTTGGGAGGCAGGAATCTGTCTGGATCTCTATGAGTTCAAGGTCACACTGGGAACAGAGCCAGGTGTGGTGGCACATGCCTTAAATGCCAACACTAGTTAACCATGGAGGTCTGGAGGTACAGACAGGCAGGAAGTGACAGAGCTGAGCTGGAAGAGGAAGTGATGTAGCTGGACAGAGAGAGCAAATCAGATGGCAGAACAGCAAGGCATATAGGCACGGGTAGACAGGAAGTAACTAACTCTTTTGGAAGCTGCAGAGTTGGTGAAGTGAGGTTAGCATGTGGCTGTTCCTATTCCTCTGATCTCTCTCAGGTTTTCACCCCTATATCTGGCTCCATGTTTTCTATTTAATAAGATAGTTTAGAAATTCATCTACAAGGAATATGAGGTCTAGAGAGGTCCTAGACTATACGTCTGAGCTCTGTAGTCTAACAGATTCAGACACTCCTGAAATGAAGGCCTGGCTTCCCTAGTGGACTTGATTCAATACCTGGAGAAATGGAGTTTTATGCCTTTGGGGTGCTTCAGCATCTGATAGGTAAGATGCTGAAGTATATCTTGTAGTATAATCTACATTAGTGATTATACTACAAGAAAGAGCTAGTGTCTTCACTACTTATTTTGTAGCTGATTTCTCTGAAAATGGAGTAATCTGGACCAAAGACAAAACTACCAAGCCATGATGCTTATTCACTAATTAATGTGTTTATTTCCAACACTAACTGTGGGTGTAGTAACTGGCCTCCCACACCACAGCCACGGCTGCCTGTCAAGGATATATAAGCTTTGAATGCACGAGCTACACATCTATTTTTGCATCTGTGAAGGTAAGAGAAGAGCAGCAGAGTATCTTCACATAAGTGACTTCCAAGGTAATCGAGAATTAACACTTAGAAGTCATGGAGGATGCAGAAGCTGTGCATGCCACTCTGCATTCCTTGCTGCTCTTCTGCATTTTCAAGTTCTCTGGATTCTGGGAATAACCAGCTTCCTATGATATGATATGATATGATATGATATGATATGATATGATATGATATGATATGACTGACTAGTTGGAACTGTGGTTCAACTGCCTCAGCCTCCTGAGTAATGGGGTCACAGGTGTGATTCAGAACAGTATGACAGGCACGGGTTAATGTGACTTCTCTGCAGAGTCACAAGTCCATGCATCCCACACACAATCAAAGTATCTTTAACCAAGGTATAACTAAAGTGCCTTCTATCATGGGGACAGCCATCAACACCCAACCACCCATGTCCTCTGGGTTTCTTTTACAGGGTGTATGTGCCCTGTTGGCTTCTAAACAGGTTCTTTCAAGAAAAGTCAACTTCATTTTATTGGAAAGGAAAACTATGAAATAGACCAGAGGTAACTATGAACATTAGAGGATCAGAGTGTTACCTGGTCAATTAAACTCCCCAAGAGGTTAATTCCCACACTTAGGATTCTCCAAATGGATCAGCAGCTACAAAAATTTATGTACAATGATGGAGAACTCCAGTCTGTACTACCAAGCATTATTTTTGCAAGACTATTAGTTATAATAATTAGTTATATTGGTTAATATATAGTTAATATAACTTAATATTAGGTATAATATTCCTTCCATAATCAATTAAAACAAATGGGTATATTCAAACTCTCCTGTGACATTACACAAAATAAAAACACAGTGGCTATAAAATATACAATTTAAAGGTTGAGGGCAAGAGAATGAATAGAAGAGGAAGAAGAGAGAAGGGAGAGAGGAAGGAAGAGGGGGAAACAGACAGGAAGAAAGGAGAGAGAAAGAAGAAAGAGAGGAGAGAAATATCCAGCTGGCTTTGGAGTCTCAGTAGACTTTTGAGGACAGTGTGTCATGGAACTGGGAAGGCAATGAGATGGGCCCTGGGGCACACTGGTCTGATTCAGATGACCCAGAACCCTTAAATGCCCAACTGTGGAAACTTTAGAAAGTTAACCTCATGCCTGTCCCTGGATCCCTGCTGGGGTCTGGAGTAGATAATTTCCTTCTTTATCGACATTGTCCTCACCCTCCTCCAGGTCACACTGTCCTTCCTGAGTCCACTAAAAGGTCCCACAATCTTCCACTGTCTCTGCTGCCCTGTATTACGGTCAATCCACGTGAGTCTATTAAATGAGTAACAGAATTTATTAAGATATAAATTGAGAAAATACACTCATGAATACAGAACAGAGTAGACAGCAGAAGTTGTCTTCTGATCTGACCCAGAGCAAATCCACCTCACGGGCAGGAGCAGGGAGAAGGGCATGTGACCTTTTTTCAACTCCTCGTGTACAATGGCAGGAAGCACCACCTCCTTTGGACTGGCTAGCCCAAGGTTATGGGCGGAGCAAATATCACTACAGCCCTGCCCTGCTGGACTCTGTAATCAGCTTGTCCATAGGCTGATGGCTGTCTGCTGCACTCAAGGAGAAGAATGGGATCCTGACTTCGTCAACCTGCTGCTTTTCACTTTGACTTCCCAGTCTCACCCTCTACCCCTGTGCCACATTGACACTCTCCTCTACTTTCTGTTTCTTGGACAGAATCTCAGACCCAAGCCATCAACTGTCACCTCTTTAAATAGGGCTTCCTAACCAGCCCATCCCCCCATGCTCTGGCATTTCCTTTTGTACCTTTTCAGTGGCTTCTTCCTTTGACTATCATATGGCTTCTCATTCCTGCCCTCAGTCTGTAGAGGGACTGGGTAGTGTCTAGTCACAGGCAGAGACCAGGCTGCACTGCAGTTGCCCAGACTGCTGATTCTTTTTTCCCCCATAGGAATGAGATGAAGTTTACATCTGAGGGTTCTATCCTTAGGGCCCCATGTGATAATAGCCAAGACCTCAATAACTGCATTTACTTTCCTCAACCCTTGTTCAGTGCCAGTCGATGGACTCAGGGTCTCATATAAATTATAATTGTGTAACAACTCTGTGACATTAGTTTCTATGCTACCTTACATCTCTTGATTTTATATCACACTGAGCAGTTGGGTTCTAGACCCCAACCTATACCAGTTCAAGCACCAGCCTGGTTCTCCATACTCAGCTACGTCTCTGAAGACTCTGTAAGCATCAGGGATGTGCGTGGAAAGCAAAGCCTACTGACCCTTATATCACTTCTCTCCAGCACATCATCCCTGCTCTGTACCACGCCCTCCCCAGGGTACATGGACCATGAAATACTGTCTTCTTTTCCTCCTTCTGGGAGGTAACAGGTTTAGCTGCCTCATAACTCAGCCCTTCCAGAGCTCCTGGGCTCCCTCTGGAAAGTAGAGAAACACACAAAACAATACTGGTATCACCAACCTGAACCAGTTGGAGTTTCAGCCCATTAATAGGATTTTGGGGAAAGAATTATTATAATTATTTTTGTCAGACTGTAGTCTTTATCTTTATGGGATAAAGGTGGTGTTTTAGACAGATTATCACAGGGTTATGCTGTAATAACAACACTCTATTATACATGGGACTTGGAGTTCTGAAAAATACTTTGCTATAGAACACAATGTTTGATACTAACAGTGTCCCTATAAGGTATAAGTATTATGTATTCTCTGCAATACTTCAGGGGAAGGAAATAGAAGTCTAGGGTGATTAATTATATAGTGTGATGAAAAGCTTGAGGCTACACAAGGCAGAACACTTCAATGCCCATGGTTCCTTACACAGTTCCTTCATGGTGAATAAGTAAATAGAGGAGGGCTCCAAAGAGATTCCTGGATAAGGTTTGAGAGCTGTGTGTGTGCAGTACAAGTATATGTGTATTTGTGTAGGTGTGTAAGTTTGTAGGGGTATGCAAGTGTATGTGTAAGGTATGCAAATGTCTCGAGGCACATGTAGGTAAGTAGGTATATAGTTGTGTATAGGTGTGTATAGGCATGTGGTTGTGTATGTGTGAGCAAGTATGGTACATGTGAGCAAGTCCTAGGGATAAAAGGAGCATTTCAAACGTGTGCACATTGTCAGCTCTGAATAATGCCCTCACATTTGAACATCATCCTCCATGCCATATCACACCGTCACACTTAAATCATGGTGCTATAAAACTCCTTCAAGCTTCCCAATAAAGACCCTGGAAATGTACAGAAAGAAGACCCACAGCACTCTCTCGTATCTGTTTTCTCATGTGTTGCCTTACACTGTCTTTTAATCTCTCTCTTTCCTCAGAAGTAATGCTCTTAGAGTTTCCACTGTGGCTGCTCCTGTCTTAATGAATTATAGCTGTGGATTTTACAGTTTCAGGAGCAGTCATCTTGGGCTGTGAATCAAGAAGCACCTCTCAGCCTCAGCCCTCTCCCCAGGAAGAGAAATGAGGTGATCAGCATCCTCTCGAATGGCATGCTTCACTCGAACTGTAGTGCTGTTGCCTTTTTCCTGTAGACATCTGGAGCTGAGGCCCACAGGGGTCTGCTCCCACATGTTCTTCTCTGATTATTGATAGAGTCTGAAGTCCAGGCAGAGACATGCAGGCACCTGCCTGCCTTTAGCAGTACATGGAGAGGACTGCACTGGAAACCTCTGAATTTGGAATCAATCAGGCCAGGAGGAGCACCTGCCTTGGAGACCCACTGCTTAGACGTGTTAAGGTTCTTGCTTGAGATGAAGGTTAGGAGAGTTTAGTGAAAGTCAATTTTAATGAGTGCTGCTTCTCTCTATGCGCTTACCTCCAGAAAATGTTCCGCCTGCTGCTCTCGATCCAATTTCCTTGAAGTCGTGGTAATCAGACCTGTGTAGAAATGAGAATATTTTACTTTTAAATATCTGGGGCAAGTAGCTCATTGAATATGGCAAAAAAAAAAAAAAGCCCAGTTAAAGGGAAAGCAAAATTGATGGAGAATGGCACCCCTCCACTTTCCAGGGATGCTCAGACTTATTCTTAAAGCAAAATCAAACGTGCTAAGAAACTGTGGGACATGATCACAGTTCTACTTAGCACAGAAGAGCCATCTGGGAGGAATGTAAAAACTCCTAAGAAACATTGTTTTTCTAATCCGAGGCAGCCCAAAGATTCATTTACCTAGGACTGTAGTGCTCTAGGAGCCGCATTAAAGGTTCTTAAGTTGTTAACAGGTAGTTGACACTGATTAGATTCCAGCTATGAGAGGTCACTTTTTTTCTTTTTTAATTTTATATGCTTACATAATTTGGAGTTACACTTTCCAAGAGGATGATTTCTACAATAGCTACGCTTGTACACATAATTACCTCAAATTCAATAGCTCTCACAACAGACACCTCACAATAAGTTTATCATTTTGCTTTATGCGTTTGGATCTTTATACTAAGATATCCCATGGGGAAGGACCTATCTCTTCTTCCAATGTCTATAAAGAAAGGAAATGAGAAAGTGGAGCTCTGAGGCCTCTTGGCTTATTGCACAAATTTGTCTTTTGCACAGTTTATTATTCTTATTTTGAAATAGCTATTAGGAATCAAATTTATTTTCCATTTCTCCATTATAATATCTCTGAAGAAAACACAAGTTGGGTTTTTTTCATGGTGTATGCTGATTAACAAGGGAAGAGCAAAGAAAAACTACATATGGTGAAGGCTTCTGGGGCCTACAAGGAAGGAAGTTTTTGACCTCAGGCTGCTGAGCTATAGATAGTTGGGTGGGAGGGCATGGACTCCAGAGAAACAAAAGGCCATAGGAAATTAAATGATGCCTTGGTGACATGCAAAATAATGTCTCAGTTAGAGTAGCACAGCCCTCCACCAGCTGGCACACCCCCTTTGCCCTGTGCTTCGTTTGCACCAAGAACTCATTTGTGTGGCTCAGCCTAAAGTACTTATTTTGTGGTGAGAACACTTAAAATTCACATTCTTAGCAAATTTGAAATGCATAACACCCTCTTATCAACTAGTTGTACCCACAGGCTTTTCAGATTTGACTCGTGTTGGCCAATCTGATATGCCACATGTCAACAGTACCCTCCTCGGTCATCATTACAATTCTTTGTTCTCAAGTCTGTGACTTTCCAGTGGACACATGGACACGCCATGATGGGAAGACTCTGCCAATTGCTTCCGATGCTGTTCCCTGTCTTGCTCCTTACCTAGAATAAGGAAGGGGGCCCCGTTTTTGTCTTTGGATTTGCTTTGTGGAGCAGGACATCTGCAACACTGCCCCAATTGTGTTCAGAGGTAGAGTCAATGACTCCGTTTCCTCTTCATCCTTACAATACTCCCTAGAAGTTTAAAAACACAGATTTATCACTCCACTTCATCTCTGGTTTCCTGTATCAGAATCTGGGGATGAGGACTCAGATGGTCCTCCACATCTAAGAGCAAGGAGCTGTCCAATGGGACTCTTCTTTGCTGAATCTCACTAACACTTTCCATTGTCATCCATCTTTCTGCCTGCTCAGCCACATCCAGAAGGCAGAGATGAGCTTGGCTCCTGGCTTCATATTGACTGAGGATCTGTGTGGTCTGACTCACACTCTGCAGTTCTGGCCCATGCTGTCTGACAAGGTCATATGTCATGAAGGCTCTTTTCAAGTGAATAGTAGCTGTTTTCACAGAGTGAGAGAGGCTTTCGTCCAGCTTCCAACCTCCTCAGAGGGAGTCCTATGTTAGAAGACACAATGGGATTGTGACATGCTTGCTATAAGGTGGCTATAAACACGTGGTGGTTGGAGGGAGAATTCTGCTTCCTGCTGCACCTCTCTCTCTGTCTCTCTCTGTCTCTCTCTGTCTCTCTCTGTCTCTCTCTGTCTCTCTCTCTGTCTCTCTCTCTCTCTCTCTCTCTCTCTCTCTCTCTCTCTCACACACACACACACACACACACACACACACACACAAAGAGCAGGTACTACAGACCTCTGCTCCCCTGAGTCCTCTCATGTCACCAGTCCTCCTGCAACCTGGTCTCAATCAGCATGAATGCCCAGGGCGACAACCAGCTTTTCTCCTGGTGATTGCCAGGGGAAGTCTTCAGGAAATTTGTGTATTTTTTACAATGCTCACACGGGAATGAGAGAGCAGTCAGTGTCTCCCATTTGTGTCCTTCATAAGTGAGTTTATCAGCTCACATAGAAGGAGGCTTGAAACTCTTTACTCGGCACTGAGCTGGAGCTGGGGAGTCAAGCAGTTACTGCTCCTAGAGGGAAGCCACAGGGAAGTCTTGCACACCCCAGTACTCTGGGCTTCTGGCCCCTGTGTGCTCTCAGACGTAAGAAAAACACAGGGCAGAAGGAGTTAAAAGAAGAAGTCATTAGAAAAGCAGATGAGGTTGAATGGGGATAGCGAGAGAAAGCGATAAGTACACGCGGTTTCTTTTGAGAGCAACAAGAGTCCTTTACATGTTACTAAGGTGAGGCTTGTGTAGTTTGTACTATACTCTGGAAATTGTTGAACTGCATACTTTATATGGGCAGATGTTATTTTATGTAAGTTATGTATCAACAAAGTGATCAAAAATCTGTGGGAAATCACAAACTTTGCCTTTCAGGTTTTAACAAATCTTCATATTTGCGAAGTGAGGATACTTAATGAATAAATGAGCTTAGCAATCAGCTTAAACTGGGGTTTCAATGAATGAACAAAATTATCAGGTATGTCTAGGGAATCTGGAACTAAGAAACAGTGAACTTTCAGGGCTGGCAGTGCTAGAGTAGTAATTCATGGTTATTTGCACTGAAAAATCAAGTCGTTATCTGGTCAGTTCTAAGAAAACCCAGAAAGGGTAAAGTTTACTTCCTAGAGAGGTACATGCTTGGGATGAACAGCAGGATACCAAAAGCTTGGCTGTTTTCTACAGTCAGGAAGGAAGTCAGGGAGTCCCCACTCACAGTCCTGAGGGATTCGTTAGAAAGAGCAGCTTCATTTCCACGGTTGTGTTGTCCACAAATGGATTGGGCCTTGAAACGGAGTGAAGGAGAAAACAGAGCAAGGCTCCCTTTAACCGCACTGACTCAGCCATGTGGAAAGGATTCCCGTTCTGCAACCTACGTAAGAGAGCAGTGTGGATACTGCATTGGAATTGTAGACACATGGGACACCTATACTTGGAGACTTAAATGATGAAATGGAGTTCCCCTACTTTGGAATGTGGTTGGGCTGTGAGAAGAGCCACATAATTTGATATGATTCCTTATGCAAACTTATACTTAGGAGGGGGGAAAGATGCCAGCGATAAGTCAATGACATTAAGTGAGGTGATAAATGACTGGAATGGGGCAATTGCTTTAAAAACAGCTGGCTTTGACTTTGTTATGGGGGGGCAGGAGACTTAAACAATCTCTCTGAAAAGCTGACTAAAAATGTAGCTGCCTGGTCACAAAGACTGAAGATACTCTAAGTAGCTGTGGTCAGAATGATGACACATACTAGAATCTCTCTCTCTCTCTCTCTCTCTCTCTCTCTCTCTCTCTCTCTCTCTCTCGGTGTCCTGCGTCACATCTGTGTAACTACCAACAGGACATTCACTTTAAGTGCAGGTCTTGGCTGGTTCAGCATAATTCTCCCAGAGGGCAGGATACTGGGCTTGCTATTAAAACATCTAACTAGAATTAGTGCCACCCTTAGTACTTTCTGCATTTCGCGCCTAATTTCCTATGTCCATGCCCAGCACGCTGAACACTTCTTCATACTTGCAGATGGCCCACATATTACTTTTCCAGTGCAACCTTCCTAGATCTCCTACACACAGCTGTAGGAAGCTTATTTATTCTCTGGATCCCCCTTGAGGCCACAGCCCAAGGAGCCGGAGACTTAAGGTGGTCCCCCAGCCCAAGTACTCAGGTCAAGTGCTTATCTCATTTGCTGGATGCATAAATTCTGCTCTGAGGGCACCCAGAGTGTTTCTCTGTTTATTGAAGTTTTCTCTAATGGCTATTATTCATCTGGTACTCTTGATGCTTAATAAAGAGCTTGTGCAGTGTTGTAAGAGGAAGTTGTTTGGAGGAGGGCTGAGGGTGAAGTGGACCAGTCTTCCAGAACACTCAGTGGTGTTGTTTTAT
>CABHPQ010169288.1:0-19841 GCA_902168405.1 Peromyscus aztecus
TAAGTTAAAAGTCTAAAGTTAGATGTAAAATAACCCTTATCTAAATTACCTTGAAGAAAACAGCTCAGAAATTAAGCTTTATGTGCAGATCAACCCAGTAACATTTACATAGGAGTGCAACTACAGAATTTGCATAAAATATCTGTTCAGTATGTAATTACTATTGCCACAACTGTGTGATATACTGAGAGGAATAGAAACTAAACTAACAGAACAATAGGTTCTAGTTCCCCATTTCCCATACACACTGAGAAAGCCTTTCCACTTAAGTGACTGGTTAATCTGAATGCAAATGTTTGAGTCCAGGGGTTGGTACTGCTTATATCTTAAGACAGAACCTATGATGTGGGGAGCTCAGGTAACCCTCGTTCTTTTTTTAAATACCTTGAGTCAAAAGAAGCAGAATGCAGTATCAGAGTGGTACCAGCTTTGACTCCTGAGTACTCTAGTAAAGTACTCCCTTCTAGCTTCCCTTTCCTGTGGAGCAACTATCGAAACTCTTTCTAAACATGCCCAAATTCCTTCCACAGCAGTCAAACCAAGTTTTGATCAGCCCATTAAACATAGCTACTGATATAGAGAGGTTCTGTATCTTCCTATATTGTCAATATAAAGCCACCTTTCTCACCTGGGCCAGTCAAGGTCACACACTTCCTACATCTTCCACAACTCACCCCAATGATGATAATGGAGAAGGAGTTTAGGCCCAGTAGATCAAAGAATTTAAAAAAACAATGCCTGTTATTCCTAGTCCCAAAGTGAGGGCTATGGGCTACAGGGTGCCTCTATGGTAGGGATTTTCACTTAAACACAAAGATCACCCAACTACCGCATTCTAAATGAGAAGACTCATTAAGTGCTTATATATTTTCAAACAAACATTCCAAAATTTCAGTATCTTACCACTTTTATTCCATTAGAATCCATGTAATCTGGTATGGAGGAAAAATTTCTGTATTTTAAGATAAATATGTTCCTGTTTTACTGAAACAAATGTTAGGACAATATCCTTTCAAATGTTCAGAAATGTAGCTGAAGTCTAGTTGTCTTGCTTTAGTTACTTACCTAATATTGCACTGTTAAGAGCTGAGCACACAGGTTCTCTCTGAATTGGATCAAGTTGATTTCCAACTGGACTGTTCCAAGGATCTGAATATGCTAGTAAACTGAATGCGTCCTGTTGAAAACAATGTCAGTTCAGGTAGTTCAGCTGATGTGTTTGGTGGTTCCAGGATGAAAGGTTAAGGTACAGTTTTACAACACTAGGTGACTATAACATTTAAACACATGTTTTATGCTTCAGAAAGCAGACTATATAATAGAGTGTAACTGGTTTTCAGTTTTCTTGTTAACAGTCACTTCTGTTCATCTCTGCCACTCCCCCACCATTTCTGCAACACAAGCCCAATGGGGAAATTAAAACCAAGTCCAAAGGAATGGGCTCACACTGATGAAGAAAGAAGAGAGACCAAACATCTAGGTGCCTTATCACATGTAACCACTGATATAAAACTGACATTAATAAATAAGGCCTGCCTTAATTTCTAAACAAATGTGGGAACTGGACCTATCTCACTGAATATCCTCTCAAGTTTAATAGTGGAAAAAATAAAGCCAAGATGGATCCTGTACACATTCAGTATGTTATTTCCAACTACACTGAAACAACTTCTTTTACAACTTTAAAACAATTGGCACACAGCTTTCTTTTCACTCTTACCACGGAAGATGTGATAGTTTCAGACACTTGCTTCAAGTCCAAGCTGTACGACTTGCTAGCTCTGGCCCCTACCATAAAACTGTGTCTTAAAATACCAGTTTCATCATGTGATTTTGGGTGATTACAAAGAGATGTAATTGCATAGAATTGTGTGAGAACTAATCAAGTTAACAATGTCCTGTGGTGGTTTGAATGAGAATGGTCCCCACAAGCTCCTATGTTTAAATGATTGGTACTCAGTTAGGGAAACTGTTAGGGAAAGGATTAGGTGTGCCTTGTTGGAGGTTGTCATTGGGAGTGGACCTTGAGGTTTCAAAAGCATATTGCTGCTGCCCGTGGATCAGGATGTAAAGCTCTCAGCTACTGCTCCAGCACCATAACTGTCTGCTTCTTGCCATGATGATCATGAACTAACCCTCTAAAACTGTGAGCAAGCCAATTTAAATTCTTTAAGAATTGCCTTGGTCATAGTGTCTCTTCACAGGAATAGAATTGTAACTAGGACAATTCTAGTGCTTCTGTATTTGTATGCCAAGTCAATAGCCTGACCCAGAGTAATATTCTGTGTGTGTGTGTGTGTGTGTGTGTGTGTGTGTGTATGAGTGGACAAGAGACTCCATTGCCGATAGACATATGAAGGGCGGCACAGAGGCTGTAAACTTATGAAGGTGGGAACCACAGCACTCTAAAAATGGTGTGTGCTACAATTTCTGAACTTCTACATTTAGTTGCTCAAGCAGACTCTATTCCCCTTATCTAACATTACTGAATGTTTACTAAAGCAGGTGTGTAGGGGGAGAAGGGTACTTCCTGTTCAGTTGTACTTAGGCTCATGTCATCCATGTAACCCATGAAACAATCTGTAGTTAGTCTGAGGCTACAAAATGGAATACATATGCCACTAAGTACACACATGACTCATCCACTGGCTTATATTGCTGAATATTTCATTTTATTCAGTTTACACTGCCCTAATCATAATGAAAGTTACAGAAACACAGAAGTTTTATAATAAACCATTTAGAGTTACCAGTAACTATCACAGGTGTTGGGTGTAAGAAAGCCTCTATGTACTTGCTTGATGACAGTAACTGCTTCTTATGGCACTGACTATGCTTTTGTGTCTAACAGAGCTAGTAGTTCTGTTCCCTACCCGACATCCCACCTCCAGCTTACTGTTCAAAGAACAGTCAGTCCATATCTCACAGAACTAACTATTAGTCTTATTATTTCTAAAGACTATGCTCTCATCAACACCAATTTACCCTGCAAACCACAGCCATCTAATGAGGTGTCATTCCCACCATATAGGTACATTTTATAAGATACACCAAGAATATGTCCAATGAGTGACTAGTACACAGAGCCAAGTATAACACTATTCATGGATCTACACCCTGACACCACGAAAATGGCAGGTTTTGAAGCCTCACAATCTCAACCCCCTTTAGATTTAAAAAAAAAAAAAAACCCTCCCAGAAATAATAGCTGTAATAAGACAACATTTCAGGCACTCATGGATCACCTCAACTGCTTTCACCTGAGGTTGGTATGCCCATCCTACAGATGCAAACTGAGGCACAGTGAGAGGTAAAGATCACACAGTACCATAAGATAGAGATTCCCCTTGAATCTACACATGAGTGTTAAATTTTCCTTTTACTTTGGTGAGCACAGCTGCTAGGCAGGACACACAGCAACTACTAGAACCTAATCATTGCTTTTAGCATATTTCTATTGACCTGATGGAAGCATGTAAACTGAGGCTAAGAAAGAAAAATGCATGGCTAAGGAGGAGCTAGATCCTAAAATACTCCAAAAACCATATGATGAAAACATGTTTTCCATAAAGGAGGCAATGGGACTTAAGAAAAGAGCTTGGCAGGGATTAGACTTGACTTGAGAAGACCCACAGAGCCACACCACAAAATACAGCTTAGTGCTTCTCAACCTTCCTAATGCTGCAACTCTTAATACAGTTCCCTCATGTTGTGTTGACCCCCAACCATAAAATAATAATTATTATTATTATTATTATTATTATTTTGGTTTTTCGAGACAGGGTTTCTCTGTGTAGTTTTGCGCCTTTCCTGGAACTCACTTGGTAGCCCAGGCTGGCCTCGAACTCACAGAAATCCGCTTGCCTCTGCCTCCCGAGTGCTGGGATTAAAGGCGTGCGCCACCACCACCCATCATAAAATTATTTTCGTTGCTGCTTCATAACTGTAATTTTTCTGTTATGAATTATAATATAGGATACCTAATATACAACCCCCAAAGGGGTAGCAACCCACAGATTGAGAATCACAGGCTTAGAAGCAGAGTAAAGCTCCAAGCAAGAAAACCAGCATTAAATTCCCAAGCATAAACAGCTAGAAAGTTCACAGTTAAGGAACACAAATAAAATTAGAAAAGCAATATGAATGTTTTTGCCCCACAATGCTGTGCTAATAACCAATTCTAAAACTGTACCAAGTGTTATCCCTAAGACAGGATGAAGGCCCTAATTTCTGGAATGCAATCTAGCAACAGGCAGTGTGAGCCACGGTAATACTCAGCCTTTCTCAGTAATTTCTAAAAAAATTATCTCAGTGTTTTTGAAAAGTCTTTAAAGAAAGATGCATGCATATAAAGGTGTCACAAAACACCTTGACATAAAAACAAAACAGCAAGTCACATAACCACTCCAAAGTATCCATAAATAAGGTGTAGAAACTGGGAGAAATAAGATAAAACAAAACTAAATAAAAAACCTCCCAAGTCACATAAGGCAGTTCACACTTGGGAGGCTGAGGGAAAAGGTTTGAAAGTTAAGAGACCAGTGGGGGGCCACACAGTGGGATCCTGCTTTAAGACAAAAGGATCTTATAATTACTAATTAGGTGAAATATGTGCACGTGGGAGGTAAGACAGACAGCTGAAATTATGGTGGCACTACAGGTTATGTTTCATTTTAAAGAAAAAGACTTCTTCAATGGAAATAACGTCAGGAAATGCAGTTTCAAATATCTCCATTTTGACATAGGAGCCAGAATGGTTTCTGGACAGTGTGATCTTAGCTGGCTCTATTTCTTGTTCAGTCGCTGTACTGAAAGCTACTCCCCTCCCCCCCCCCCCCCCCCACCCCACCCCCCCCACACCCCGAGGCCACGACTGCTCATCTGAGTCACACTGCTGGCATCATTCCCTGGGAGCTACTGGAAGGAAAGAACAAAGATGACAAGAAAAGAGGAAAGGAAGACTGGAAACCTGGAAGGACAAAGGTCCAGAGTTGTTTCGGGCTGCCTACAGCTGCAAGAGCTCCCTAACCATTTACTTTAGAGTGGTGCACATGAAGGGAAAAAGAACACTGCCCTTAGGATCAAACAGTACAATTTTATCTTTAACTTCAAACTAGTCTCTTTGTGTGGGACACTGTTGTGCATAAAGAGTCTAGGCCACTGACAGTCTGCACATACAAGGTGATCCCTTAGGATTATAATGTAGCTGGGTAATTTCTATTGCCTGCTGACATCATTCTTGTCATGCCAGTATTACTCATGTGTTTGAGGAAGTATAAACAAAGTATAAAGCACTGCCAGCCACAACACACACACACACACACACACACACACACACACACACACCGTATAGCTAGCTGTGCTGTAGACTACACCATCTAGGTTTGTGTTAAGTATACAATGATGTTTGCAAAAGAACAAAACTGTCGAATGTATTTAAGACATATCCTCTTCATTAAGTGATACATAATTACATGTGTGAACTAAAAGGTTCTGAAAATCCTCAAACACCAAAGAAAAACCCATAACCATATGCAATCCCAAAGAATAAAGAGAAATAATTTCAAAACCTCAACTCCATTTCCACTTTCCTCAGATTCTCTTGATCTCTCGTAAATTAGTTAAGTCACTGATTGTTATCGGAAGCAAGGTAAGTCTGGAAACAAGAGGGAAGCAGTTCTGAAAGACATAGCTGCTTAGGAGTCAGAAGTACAAAATCAAAGCCAATCATTATTTTTAGATGAAGATGATAAACTCTGTGTGTGTGTGTGTGTGTATTTCAGTGTAATCAGGAAATACTTTTTGAGATATGGTCACATAATGAGCTTCATGTTTAAATGAGAACCAAAGACACAACACAGTAAGATGGAGTATAACTCAAAAGTAGTAAAATCACATTCCTTCATCCAGCTCAATTGGCACAGAGTTTTGACAGCATACACAGACAGATGACTTGAGTATGAAAAAAGCCCAAGAATTCTTGAGCATATTTCATATTCCCAAATATCACCTGCCGAGACATTTTCAGTAGTGTGGTCCAAGGACACATGGTGTCTAGGCCCTTTTCAAGGGGGTGTCAAGCTAGAAATGGTTCATAGTATCACTGGGTTTTCCTCGCACTTTTCACTTTATAGCCCATCTCCCACATACATGAATGTCTGATTCATCTGTTTCATGGATTCAGTGCAGACTAGGTCTAAGAATCCAGTTCATCTGTTAAACATTAGAGTCCTGAAAAAATAAAAAAGATGCTATTTCTCATTTAGGTGAGGGCATTTTTTAAAAATAAATCAACAGATTTATGGAAATTTAGTTTTAACTTCTAATACCATAGATAGCAATAGATGTAACCCATATAAACAAAAAAACCCTGACATCCAACATGAACCCAAATTTCCACGTAGGACTGGAAAAAGCTTTAAAAAAAAGGATACAGCTCCTTTAAGAGTTTTTGCCTGCTGGTAAGCCCTTGAGTAGGAACAAAAAAACTAAGTAAAAATGCCTGCCACAGCACAAGCATCAGCATTTTAGAGCTCTATGAAGGTTGAATGCAGTTCTCAGCACGAACCTTTGACAAAGCTCGTGAGCTTAGCTTGACTTTCTGCGACCCAAGAAGTGGACAGAATTTTACGCCACTTAGCAGTTTAAAGTTTGTTCATGCAGTCAAAAAGGTTAAAAAATACGCAGTAAAAAAGGTCCAGACAGAAAAACTTCTAAACAGGTTACAGTGTGTTTAACAATGTATGTAGGCTTAAGAAAAGGAAAAGGGTATAGTTACAGGAAAAAAAAAAAAAAAAAAAAAGAGTTTACAAAATAAAGTCTTTAAAGAGAAAGTAAAAGGAAAAAGCCATGTGAGATGGGAAATACATAGGTAGTCTGGACTCTGTATGTTATTGTGTTGATTTTGATTTTTTTGATTGTTAAAAAGCAAAGGATAGCTGCAAAGAGACTTGGAATTGAAAGAAGGACTGTTGAAATAAATCAGTCTATATACTTTAGGAACGCCTTAACTTTTAAAAAGTCAAAAAATATATTTGTCAAATGGAAATCAAAAATGCTTTGGAGTTTTGTTCCCACAGGAGACCAGAGGCTATAGATTCCTTCAGGGTTAATATGGAACAGGTTGGATCAGGCAAGACCTCTTGAACTTTGACAGGTGGCATCTATCAGCAAAAATTACTGCTAGTCTTCCCAGGACTTGGCCATTATCTGAAAATTTCTCTCTAGGACCCTAAAGATTTCATCCACAGACAGCAGGAAGAAGTATGGAGAAAATTATGCCCACTTTCCCAAAAATTGGGGGTGTGGGTGGCTGTTGGTTATTTAGTGGGTTATGGATGTTTGTTATCATTTAGGGGAATATTATATTGATACAAATTTAAAGTTATTTTTGTTACACTGTATATATGTTTCTACTCTTGTTTAAAGGATTCTTGTATATTGATAAAAATTTAAAGTTATTTTTGTTACAACATATTGTATGTATGTTTCTATTTTTGTTTGAGGTATTGAGCCTATGTAGTTCATTTGGAAATGTGGGGTGAAGTTCTAGTTTTTGAAAGCTATTATTATAAACTCTGTAGGATAATCAGGAAACACAGGTTAGTGGTTAGCCATTTGTAATAATGAAGTTTGTAGATATGTTAGGTATGCTTTCCAGATCATATAGACATATTTTAGATAGATAAATGGTTTTCAAACCTTTCAAAGACCTACAGAATATGGCATTTAAAATGTTTTGTTAACTTAAGGTTTTTCATGATAATGAGACACATCTGTTCCTGGCAGTGCCAATTTACTTCAGTGAAGATGATTGGCATTGAAGAAACTTCTTAGGGAATCTGCTTTCATTATGGCAAGGTTAGCCACTGGGCAAAGAAAATGTTCTTGCCTTTGACTGCTGACAATGTGCTGTGCAGACTGGACATGCTGGGCACACAGGGAAAAGACTGTTGAACTTTGCCAAAACAAGGCAGGACAGTTCTTCAAAATTCTTGCTTTACAGAAGAATCTGCCAGACATTCTGCAGGACATAGAAGAAAGTGACTGATTGCCAATACAAGGCAAAACAATCCTTCAAATTTCCTGCTTCATTGAAAAGTCTGCCAGATATTCTGGGCCTGTAGGTTGTGGACGGATGTCCCAATGTTGCAGAGGAACTTTGGGTGACTGTCCGGGCAGCCAAATGTCTGTTTGTTAGATAATATTACATCTTTCTGGGTCTTTGATGGAGTTGAAGACTAGAGAGTTATAGTTGCAGTTTCCTTAGTTATGATAGAAAGTAAGTTAGGTGTAAAACTTTGCATTCACTAAGGATAGATAATACATTATTTTCTCTGAATATGCTAACTTATAAATGGATATAATATTATGAATGTAATCCTCACTTGATAATTGTTATTGTATATAGTTTTACTATATTTAACTTAAAACCTTTTTATTTTTAATTTAGACAAAAAGGGGGAAATGTTGTAGAATATTATTTTAAGGTGTGTTACTTTTGATTATGTTGTATTTTTTTTAACTCTGTGAAGCTGTGTTACTGTGCCTGTCTAAAACACCTGATAGTCTAATAAAGAACTGGCCAATAGTAAGGCAGGAGGAAGGATAGGTGTGGCTGGTAGGCAGAGAGAACATATAGAGGGGAGAAATCTGGGAGGAGAGAGCTAGCTAGAGCTAGAGGAAGAAGAAGACTCCAGGGGCCAGTCACACAGCTACACAGCAAGCCAGGGAGTAAGAGTAAGATTACAGAAGTACGAGAACGGGAAAAGCCCAGAGGCAAAAGGTAGATGGGATAATTTTAAGTTAAGGAAAGCTGGCAAGAAAGAAGCCAAGCTAAAGGCTGGGCGTTTATAATTAAGTATAATTCTCTCTGTATGTGATTTATTTGGGAGCTGGGTGGTGGGTCCCCCAAAAAGAGCCAAGAAACAACAACAAAACCCTTATGAACTTTTCTTGGTGTGTGTGGGCGGGGGGTGGGGTGGGGTGCACAGTGCTCAGGTAAAACCCAGAGCCTCTTGCAGTACAGGTAAGCACTTGATATTGAGCTAAATTCTCAGCCTCCATCAACAATTTTTAAAGGACTGAAGTATCAGAAACATTAAGAACCGTTTTCTTAAAGCAGCCTTCAGCATCTAGGAAAGAAGTACTATTTAGATACCTAAAGACTTAATAGAGAGCTTAAATGTTAACTTTCTTAACACTCCTGACCAAGCAGGTCTGAAAAGCAATGCATATAGGTACTATGTATTACAAATGTACTCATAAGAGACATACTTAAAATGGAAGAGTTAGTAAAGATGTATCTGACCATTTGAATATCTTCTAAGGCAAATGTGGACAGCCATTTTCCTGATACATGAATATCTGTTTCTAATTCTTTTATATCTAGTACAAAATAGTAATCGAAGTCTCTTTCTCTTGACTGCTGAGGGTTACCACTAGAAACACAAATGTTATATTACACAGCAGATGATGTGGTATGGTGACTACACTTTTCTTCCTACCTTAGTTACTGAAATGTAAGGTGTGATGCCTTTAATTGAGGCTACCAAGCAAGTAGATATTTATTAGCAAGCAGGTATTTACCATACCCTTGGCATAAAGCCATCGTGCTGGCCAAGGCTATGGTATTAGGTAATGTTACAAGTTGCTGATCACTAAATTCTTAGTTCAAGTCCAGAATAAACACCAACAATATTTGTCTTTTCCTGTAATATCCAATCTTTAGTCACAAGGGTCACCAATTATATCTCCCTTTGCTTTCTATGCTATGCTGTGTTGGAATACAAAATGTTTCCTACAGGCTTGTAAGTTCAATGGTTTGTCTCAGCAGGTGGTGCTATTGTTGGAAGCCCTGGAAACTTTGGGAGATGGGACCTCACTACAGAAAGTAGGTCACTGGGACCATGTCTTGAAGGATATAGATTCCTCCCCCCTCCCCCCCCAACATTACAGAAGAACCTAAGGTGACTGTCCAGGTAGTCAGATGTTCCTGTCATTAGGTAACATTTCACCCTTCTGGGGTCTTTGATGGAGATGAAGACTATAGAGTCATAGATAAAATTTTCCTTAGTTATGATAAAAGGTAAATTAGGTATAAAACTTTAGAATTACAAAAATAAATAATAGAGTATTTTCTCTAAATTTGCCAAATAAAAATGGACTGGATATTGTAACTGTAATTCTTGCTTAATAATTGTTTTTGCTGTGTATAGTTTTACTATGTTCAAGTTAAAACCTTCCTTTTTGATTAGACAAAAAGGGGGGAATGTGGAATATTCCTTTACACTGTGTGAATAATGTTGCTGTGATAGGATTTATAAAGAAGCTGACTGGCCAATAGTTGCACAAGATAAGGTTAGGTGGGTGAACCAGACTAAGGACACTGGAAAGAGGAAGGGTAGAATCTGAGGGGTTTTGAGCCAGAGGAAATAGGAGGTATAAGATGAAAGAGAGGTAATGCCACATGATAGAATGTAGATGAATATAAATGGGTTAATTTAAGTTGTAAAAGTTAGCTAGTAACAAGCCTGAACTATTGCTTGAGCATTTAAAATTAATATTAGTTAATATTAGGTCTCTGTGTTGGTTATTTGGGAACTAGTGGGCAGGAAAGAAAAGTCCACCTACACATGAGAGCTCTAACTCCATCAATGGATTAATCTGACATAATGGAAACTGGAGAATGTGGAACCTACTTGGAAGGAATACATCACTGGAGGCTTGCCTGCAAGGAGTATAGTTTGCCCCTCACCCCATCCTTTCCCTGTCAGCCTTGCTCTACTGAGTTCCCTGACATGAGGTTCTGTCTCTCCACAGACCCAGGAACAATGGAGGCAGGTGGAACTGACTGAAACCTCTATAACGGTGAGCTAAAATAAGTCCCCCGCCCATGTTATCACAGAAAGCAAGTGACATTCTTACCTTCAGCATTTTTTTATTGGCCGTGTTCTTGCCACATTCTCTCCTCAGCTGCTCACTCATGGCTTGTAGCTCTCGGCCAAAGTGGATCATTCTTTCTATGGCAGCCTGACTTCCTCCACATAGCTGGCGTCTTAATTGACTGGAGTCAACTTCTATAAACAAAACAAACAGCCATTTCACTACTTATTGAATGGGAAACAATGGGAAAAAGTGAGAATACAATTTTTTATGTAATATTTTGTATATTCTTTAGTATCTACTTTTTAGTAGTTCATGTAAACAGATATATGTATATTTGTGAGACAAGGTCTTGTCAGGCTGGCCTTGGCCTCCCAAGGGCTAGAGTTACAGGGTATGTACCACCATGCCTGGCTGCTACAGAGATTCAAAATTGTTTTATATGGAACTTTATAACTCAAAGCTACACTTTATCTGTCTCAAGAGACTGGGATCTAACATTCAGTGAAGCTAAGAGGCAAGGATCTTTCAGTGTTTGCATGGAAAATTAAGTGGAACTACTCCCTAAAACTATATGAAACAACATGAGAGAGAGGAGACCGGGGTGGGGGGTTGGGGGGGGTGTTGAGAATATGAAACACAGTAGTTCTCTCTCAGGTTTTAACAGAAAAAAAGGAACAGATAAAATAAAATGTTGATATTATATCTTACTAATGAAAAAAACTACACTATTAAGGAAAATGTTACCTTTAGAAGTATTTTCTATTATATATTGTTAATTAATACTTAGTAATTGACAACACTGTATACATAAAAATCATTATGAACAGCATTCATATGATGATAAAGAATGGCTAACGCTTACAAAGTACTTGATATAATTAGTTTTTCACAGATGAACTCATCTGCTCTTCACAATGACCTAGAAGATTCATTTTACCCATTTTACAGATGAGAAAGCTAAGGCACAGAGCAGTTAAGTATTCTGTCTGAGGCCACGCAGTTAGTAAGTGGCAGTTGCAGCTTTCAAGTCCAGGTAAATCTGGCTCTAGAACTCTTGCCCCTACCAGTGTGTTTCCGTGTCTCAAGATACAAAGGGTCTCACATCAGCAGGAAAGACTAACTAGGCTGTCCCTTAAGCAACTTCAGTGATTAAATTTCAGTCTCAAAATACAAAGAAGTCTAATACTGAAGCGAATTCCACAAATAATTTATAAGCTTCAATCATTTTCATTGTTTGATAAGGATGGCTGCTGACCATCTAACTCTATAGACCTTATCAACAATAAAGTAAAGGGAGGCATTCAAATGCATCATTAAGGTGTTGTTTTAAAATGGGAGAAGTCACACCTAGACACATCACTATGCATGTCATATGCTTGCATTTAATGGATTTAAGAGATTCAGTTTAAATGAAATTAACAACCTAATTCTACCCATTTGGTCTTATTGACTACACTGGAAATGAGTGTAAAAATGTTTTCTATCCCCAGCCTTCACCCCTAAGGTAGTGAAGTGCATAGGATATCACCAGAGCTGAGCCAGGAAGGCTGGCACCTCCCCTCAGGAGCCCAAAGGTGCCTGCTCTCTCCAACAAGCCATGCTCATAAAGAGTGTTAAGTGAGACGTTTCATCTTTGAAATCTGGCTTATGCTTAGCTGTAAATCAGTCCAAGCAAAAACATAACCTTGTAGCCACCATTTTAAAAAAAAAAAAAAAAATGTAAGAAATATCACTGCAGACCCATTTCGGTGTCACAATCTTCCATTTCGTGGTCATGTTTAGAGCTACCATTTAGGAAACCATTGGATGAAGTTTCTCCAACTCCATTGGAGTAGTGATCTGTTTCCATGTCTACGTCATTACTGAAAATGAAAAAAACAAACCTAATTTAGGAATTAGTTTAAGATAAGTTACTACACAACTATGTAACCTATAAAAAACTAATTTTCATAAGACGATAGCAATCTGCAAATGAGGTAAATGAGGTTATATCTCAGATGTATCAAAGCACACACATAACTGATTTAACAAACCTCAGCTCCCAGAGATGAAGGCGCAGAGGCACATGTGCAAGAGTGCAGTGATTCCTATGACTTTCCATAACATGGAAAGATCATGCTTCGGCATTATACTTACTTTTCAAACTCAGATCTGTACTTTGTTCTTGTTCCTGAATCTTCCTGAGACAACACTCTCCACTGCCCCCAAGAGTCATTTCCAGCATTTAATGGAGAAGCTTTGCTCTCCAAACCGATAAACCTGGCTCAGAGAACCCAGTACACTGCTTCCCTATCCTTATTTGTTTACTTCTAGACTTTTTACAAGTCTCTAGACTTTTCCATATCTACATTACTGACACTTTGTTTTAGTCTCTGTCCTCGCTATTTAAAAATACGCTCTCAAAAGTAACTAATAAAAAACAAAACAAAATCCAAACTACTGTCGCTTATCAGCTTCCAGCTTCTAAGATCTAAACAGCACTACGATTCTCCAGATTATCTTGTTGGCCAGTGACTCTAAGGGACCTATCAAATCTTCACTTTGATTTTTATTTTAATAGGACCTACGTGGCCCAGGCCTTGAACTTGCAATCCCCCTGCCTCTACCTTCTAAGTAGCTGAAATCTCAGGTGTGCACCACCATGCCCAGTTCAACCAAGTTGTATTTTTCAACAGTAGCCAGACGGCTTCTGGACAGGTTCTCATGCTTGCTCATCCTGAAATGTATCAACACCTTAGTGCTCCGTACACGCCCTCTCAGATCCCCCCAGGCTTAAAGAGACAATCAATACTCTAGTCTTCAGATGGCTCCTATGAAGAGTTAACCAACACTTAACCCAGAAGTGGATGACTGGTGAAAATTTAGGAAACATGAGAAAGGGGCATTTCTCATCATAAAAGGAAAATATATTCATTGCAAGAAAAAAACAAAACAAAACCCAACAACAAAAAATCTAAACCCTAGTACAGATAACCCACTAGTTAAGAGCTGTGAGTATGTGACTAGAGGTGTGCACACACACATTATACACCCACCCTGACCCCCCCCCCCTCGCTTCCTGTGCAACAGTCTATAAAGTAAAGACAGACCTGGGAGATGAGGCAAGGGATTCAGGACTATAGAACAGACTGATTCAATATGAAAAAGTCTGTTTATCAGAGAAATCTAATAAGAAAATAAACAAGATTTAAACTTTAAAATCCTCACTGTCACAGTTTTTAATTATATAAGCTTTTAAAGATTTTCAACAATCCGATTTAGTATTGGAGGCATTCATTTATTCACGCATCAACTCACATATATTTTAAAAAGCTTTGAGGCCTGTTCAGTGTTGGGACACAAAGGATATTATACCACTCTCCAAGAGTAAATGGCCTGTGCTCAGTTAGTTCATGTATCCCAGAGTGGTCTCCATCAGTGCAATGTAGAATGTTAATCCTAAGGAGCATGTGGTGTGGCAGTACAAAGCAAAGACAATGAGGTAAAATCTAGGTCACCTACCAGAGGCTAACACCTGGACTCAGGTCTTAAGGTCAGAAAAGGAAGGAATGAGTGGGTAGAGCATTCAGACAGTGGTAGGGAAAAGCACAAGTCCCTAAAAGTCAGAAATCCCGGTAAGAACTTTTACCTGCAACTTACTACCTAATTGGTGACCTTAAAAAACAGCATTTACTTTCTGATAATCAGCTATACATCTGTAAAATGGTTTACATACAATTTTTTTTGAGCTGAGAATCGAACCCAGGGCCTCGTGCTTGCTAGGCAAGCGCTCTAACACTGAGCTAAATCCCCAACCCTGTAAAATGGTTTAAACAGTCAATTCCATCTTTACTGACTTCACAGTATTGGTGCAGGATAGTCATTACCCAAGTACAAATGCTTCTTGCTGGTTAGCAGTTTAAAAAGCTAAGTGTGCTGTATTTTCCTTCTCTCCTGCAAAGGAGGATGCTGCATCATCAACCCTGCAGCTAAGCAAGAACAGGTTTACTGTGTAACTTCCGGTCAAGAGAAGAGCATCTAAGATAAAAGTGCCACAGACCAACAGCAATCTTACCTCCAAACAAAAGCAGGACTCTCTGTCAACAACGAAAATATCAACTATAAAGTTCTAATTAACATTTACATTTTGTAATCAGAATTTGTTTATTTTATTTTCTAATAGGTCAACTTCACTGTGAATGAATCCCCATCCTCCTCCAGCAGTTCTTTTTCCTACTGTTCTCAGGCTTCTGTGCCCAACCCCCTATATCCTGTACCATATACTATTACTTTTTAAGATTTCTGTCATGGGTAAGATAACCCAGAAATTTCAGTCAACCTCCAAATTTTCAAATATAATTTTTAAAATGACTCCTTTCTGCAGAATCAAATTTGCTATAAGATTCCATGTGAACAGCTGGTTCTCCTTCACTAAGAAATTTAGAACACTGCTTGAAAATGCAATGTTTCTGGTTCTAGTTGTAGGACCAAATCAGTATGAACCCGGTTCAAATGCTACATCACTGGGCAGGCTGAATACACATGAATTTCTCTTGGATGCTTGTATTCAAGTGATTACATACACAGCATGGATTTTAAGAATGCATGAATGTTAAATCTGAGTGTCAAGGTCCATAGTATATACATTAGGATCTATCTTTCTAATCTTACAAGTCAGACAACACAGCCAGCGGCATGTTTGGTAGCCAACAGGTCCTCAATGTTCCTGTCATGCTAATGGCAGATTCTCCTGTGAGCATCTGCACTTTACTGCACTGCACTTGGCAGGAGGACAATGCACACAACCCAACATCTGCCCTTAAATCCTCCTGGAGAAGAACACAGTAGGACAAGGGAGAGCTAAGAAGAGCTCTGCACACAAGGAAGTTAAAATCCTACAGGAAATAGTCTCTACCCAGCTCAGAGCTGCAGGCCCCAGTGTGGATCACACAAGTTCTTCAAACATTATCAGTGAAGATGACATCTATGCCCTGGCCGTTTCTACTAATATAAAAGTTAGGGAAATCACTTTATTACCTGGTGAAGTTATTAACTTGCTGTGACCTTGACACATTGATACTGTTTAGCTCTGGTACATTCAAACTGGATAACTGGTGTTTACTATGGCAATATGATTGATGTGCTTTATTTGATATTACACCATTGCTACAACTTTCAAAACCTGAGAAGAAAGCAGAAAAAGATACCACATAGAAACAAACAACAATTTGATTAGGTTGTAAATAATACTTTTAAATTTTACACTTCTAAAATGTAGGAAAGCCAATGGGTTATTTAAATAGTTTCTTTTTTAAGCCTGATAGTGTATTAAGACTTCATTGTAAACTATTATTTTCTCCGAGTTTAATTACAGATCTTATTTAATCCCCACAATAACTTGTGAGGGCCCTACAGTGTTTGTAACAAGGACAAATTATGAGAACTGGGTTAATGATTTCATTGTAGTGCTAACATTGAGCATTCTTACAAAAACCTAGATGGTCCAGCCTATATAGGCAATGTGGGATAGCCTATACCTCCTAGGCTACAAATCTGGACAGCATGTTACTATACGACATAAGAAATCATAATATTGGGCTGGAGAGATGGCTCAGCAGTTAAGAGCTCTAGCTGCTCTTGTAGAAGACCTGGACTCAATTTCCAGCACTGACATGGTACCTCACAGCCATCTTTAATTCTAGTTTCAAGGGAATCCAACACCCTCTTTTGGCCTCTCCTGCCAATGCACACATGTAGTGCACAAGCATACATACATGCAAGCAAAACACCCATAAATAAATCATAACACAACGGTATATATTTGTTTATTTTGGCATAGAAATGATTACAATAAAAATATGTGATTTTGTGATATTTTTTGCTCCATCATGACTACATGAGGCCACTTTGCATAGTTTGTCACTGACAGAAAGGTCATCATGTGTCACTATCTTTTATATATGAATACACCAACTGTCTGGTATTCAAGAGTTGTGGTGGCTGAGATACAGACATGCAAGTCTTGTCCTCATCACATGGGACAGTGAGTCAAAAAGACTGAAGTAAAGCAGTACGGACTGTAGGAAAGAAGAGATGTGACTTGATGGGGAGTGAAACGATCCCATCATCGGCTCTGCTCTATGAAGATAAATACAGGTTTAGCAGGCTGACGAGCTGGTAGGACGGCAGATGAGGAGGAAAATAAAAAAGCTGAAAAAGCAGAACGTAGAGGGGTAAAATAAAGTTTTTTTTTTCTAAAGAATTATGGGGTATGTGTGTATGCTTTGGGGATGACCAGAATCCTTAACCCTGAATCAGTGGATATTACTAAGAGCTTCTCAGAGTTCATCACTGAAATGACTTACAAAACAATGCCAACTGGAAGACAAGGTCAAGTGCAAGTTTGAAGATACTGTCTTCTTAATTCAAAAGGACCCAAGGAAGGTTGCTAGAGTTGACAACAGACTTTTACTATGAGTGACAAATTCAAACTGGCTAAAAAAGCTTTTGGCGAAGCCAACTATGGATCTTGATACCATCCATAATTTCTGAAATTAGGGCATTTTCTGTGGAAACCATATAACTGTTTTCTACAGTAATGTCCTGATAGGTGCAATCAAAGAGGTCTTCAGTTTTAGATTTCTAACCTCAGCCTTTAGCAGCCTGCCCTATCTGGCCATATTTGAACTGCTTCCTAAGTTTTAATGACTAAACCCAAGTTAAAGTACTATAAATCATGCAGTTCCAGATGTAAAGGGTAAAGTCGGGTTTATGCTTTAGGTAGATTGCATTACAAGCTATGTACAGTAGGTGCATAATATGTGAAATCTAAATGTCCTTTTTACTTTATCAAAGTTGAGGCTCATGCTCTATGTAGCTGAAGGTTTTAAATAACACTGGCCTGAGAGGTTATTAAAGATAATGACTAGTTTGTTTCTTTTAAGGAACCAAGTTTTAGTAAGAAATTTTTATCTGTCTTAATAGATCCTTTGTTTTAAAAGTCTTTTCAAAAGACCAATGTTTGTTTTTGTAAAGAAACTAAGTTTTATGTTAGGACTTCTGTGCTGAGGAGCCTTTTGATTGGAAACCTTTTTGGGCTTATAAATGCTTTCAGTACCAAGAATGACAGGACAAGCATTGGGGTGGTGATTTATTGACATAACTTTAAGTACTTTCATTGTGGAAATGTATACTTGAATAAACGCATATGTGGCTCTACAATCCACTCTTGTAGTTCAGGATTTGCAGGCTGTGTGTGTATTCAGATTATTACATTAAATTATTATTGCACTTAGCTTATAAAAAGGATTAAAACTGCATTGAAAGAGGCCGGTCTTTGTGAAATTTGTTGGCGCTTTTTTTTTTTTTTTGGTTTTTCAAGACAGGCTTTCTCTGTATTGTAGACCAGGCTGGCCTCGAACTCACAGAGATCCACCTGGCTCTGCCTCCACAGTGCTGGGATTAAAGGCGTACGCCACCACCGCCTGGCTTGTTGGTGCTTCTTAACATCTCTAAATCAGTACCTGGGAAAATACTACTTGTTTAATCCACTAACACAAGGACTAAATAATGAAGAATTAAACAACAACCAAAATAAAGTGAAATACACAGAGCTAGGAGCTCCTGTTGGGAAACAGAATTAAAGAGATAGGCAAAGAGAGAAGAATGAAGAGGATTAGAAAAAGGTCTGTAGAAGTAACGGCAAGAAAGCCAACAGAGGGAGCTGGAATTATGACAGCACCAAGAGCCAGAGTGTGAGGAGTAAGTGAGCTGAGAAAGGAACAGGAAAGAAAATAAACTTGCAAAAAACAAAAAAAAAACAAAAAAAAAAGCCAGGAATGAATCGAGAGAGATAATAGGCCAGAGAGGCTTGATAACTGGTGGGACAGCATAGCCAGATCATTTGAAATCCATACTTTATTAAATATGATTATTTTCTCATTATTGTCAATGGGTTTAGTGGCAGCTCATTTTGAATGATGATATTTATTTAAGAAGATCTATTAATAATCTCAGTTCCTTATGATACTTCTTGGTGCTAATATCATATGAATCTGTTTTTTTTTTTTTTTACGAAAAACATGAGACTGTACATATACAACTGAAAAAGGGACAACAATGTCTAGATGAAAAATTGTTTTAGGACTCAAAATGACAAAGAGTAAAAGTGTCAAAGATCGTGTCTCACCAGAAAAATGTGCACTGCTGCTTTTGCCTGGTGCTAAACTGTGGATACTCATTGCGTGGCTGGGACTCATGCTTGGACTACTAAAAGGCCGAGGACTGACGGGGTAGCTGTCTTGAGATTTCGGACTTCGGCCTCCCAAACACCGTACTTCACTATCTGTACCATTCACCATTTCTATAAACTGACGCACTCTGGAAGAAAAACAAAGTTTACCCAGGCATAATCACCAAATCTGCATATAGCTATAAAACTAAAACAGACCGCATTTTCAAACTTAAAATTAGTATTTTCATATCAAGTGAGTTATGTAAAACGAGATTTTAGATACACGTGTACCTGGAGAGGTACAAAGCACAGCCTTCTCCTGGCCCTTCCTTACCCCAGGCTGCATTACCAAACTCTTAGACAAAATGGGCCTCAGCTGGCTTTTACTGTGAGGCAAAATAATTGACATTTGACTTATAAAGACTTTCTTTTGCTTGGAAGATTGAATTCCTAAGCTCAGAAACATCCAAATTTCTTTCTTTCTGATACAGGGCTCACTCTGTAGCCCTGGCTGGCCTGGACCTTGTTATGTGTAGACCAGACTGGCCTTGAAGTCTCAGAGATCTACCTGCCTCTGTCTTATGAGTGCTGGATTAAAGGCATGTACCCCAACACCCCACACATTCAACTTTCTTAAACAACAAAGATTCATTAAAAACTTTTTAATGCCAAATCAGGATGTCTATAAGCTAAAAAGCAGAAAGCAAGTGTTGATGATGATATGTAAAGATTGGAACCCTTC